>JAQNCA010000024.1:24093569-24107827 GCA_029783725.1 Acanthurus tractus | reverse complement strand
AGAGAAATGGACAGTTTCCATCAGTTAATGACAAGAATTTAATATACTTTCTTCTAACAAGAGACAGAGTTTTTTCATCTTCAATCTGTACCAGCTGTCTTATTTATTATGAGGCATTAAAGAGTAAACATACAAGCTTTCAATTGTGACTCTTGTGGTGAAATTTCTGTTAGAAACAGCTCAAAGTAGCAAAAATTGATTTGAAAAGGGTTGGTTGACTCTCCTATTCTCTCATTTAATTCGACTGACTCCTAGCTGAGCAAGTTGTTTTGATTTAATTTCTTTCTACTGCCACCCCTGCGGAATGGAAATGATACACACAGCTTTGACATATTACATTAAGGAATCTAATCAGCAATGTCTCCATCCTAAAACAGCACCACTTCTTCAAACAGCAGAACAAACACTTTTTTTATCAGGCTTTTAACTTTTGCTGTTGTCTCTGCATTTGAGGGTGCCAGAGTTTGTTTTCTCCTGAATGTACGATCATAAAGCCTTTTGTGTTTTGTTTTTTTTTCCCACTCCAGTTACAGAAAAGTAGTCTCCAATAACTGTACAGCTGGCGTCAGCACGGAGTACACAGCCAGGAGGCAGCAGTGTCCCATCCAGGCACCTAAAGGTCTCCACCTGGTCACCAGTGAGGGCACGCTGACGGCCACACTGGCCACCAATGTCACCTTCCTTGTTTTTCTGGAGGAGGTAAACTGTTTTCTGTTTCTCTCAGGAGACCCATAAGCTGTCACATCAAGTTCATCATTATGTTCAAAATGTAAAAAAAAAGGTGGCAAGTCTGAGTTATCAGAGGTTTTTACATAACTCAACATATATAAACGCACAGTGTAAGTTAACACTTTTAGAAAGCTGTGTTTGCTTTGATCAGACGGTAACATGGAAGCAGACGTGACACGTTCTGACATGCAAAGCACCCTGTCTCTTTCCTGTTTAGCTCTCCTGCTTAGCAAAAACTGGTTTATGGTGACATTGCTAAAAGGAGGATGGCATGGCAGTGTCTAATGTTGGCAGCTGTACCTCCTGCTTCATCACACTTAAGCGAATGTGCCATAACTGGATTGTTTCTATGGAGACAAAAAAAAAAAAAAAAAAAGCTCACCTCCGCCAATGTTCTAAAGATAGTTCAGAACATACAAACATACAAACGGTTTCATGTTAGTATCCAATACAAAGGAATAGGACACAGTTTGAGGGATCAGTTTGATGCTGCTTTTTTAATTAGGATGGACTTTGACATAGTGACACAGTAGCACTGACACAGAGCAGTGGAGCCTGACAGATATAAAAGATTTTTAAAAGTCTCCTTGGTTCAAAAATGCTTCCTGTCAATAGATGATATTATGAAACGCTTGTGTTTAAAGCAACAAAATGTTACACATGACCATGATTTACTTTTAAAAACAAACCACAAAAATTAACTCCACGTCTTTGATTTGTGTTGCATCATGAAACACATTTCTTTCAAACTGGGCAGGAGCAAACAGTCGTTCGAGGAGGTTGTGTTCAGTCCCTGACAGGCTGTGTTTGCTGGCAGGCTGGAGAACCTGGTTCCACTGCCTGGCTGCTCAGAGCTCCCAGGCCAGGCAGACTCAGTCACTGACTCTGACCACTCCATGCAGGACTAACTGAGCTAACAAGCTTACAGCAGCTACTAACCACAGCCAAAGAGCCACAGCAAAGAGTGGGGAGCATTTACTCTGGTGATATACTATACTGCTCTGTTCTAACTTTAAATGGAGAGCTTCAGATTACCATCCGGGTCAGTTTGAATTCTGAATATTTAATCCACAAAAAAAAATTGTACATTTCTGAAACGTTCCCAGAGGCTAAACATGTTATTTTATGGGGTCTGACATCATTCGAATATGTGTGGGCAATGCAGTGGAAGTTATACAACATTTCTGGCGTTTGCACTGAGTGAGCAGTTTTTGTTTTAGTAAACAGGTCATTTTACAGCCCCATGATACATCCATGCATGCAACTACTGATCCTTACTTGTTGGTGGTGAAACAAATGGTGGGACTGGTTTAAACAGGTCATTAGAGGTACAGAATTAAATAAAAGTACGATAAATATTAAAAACTGAAATGAAAAAGTTTTGCTAACTTGCTAACAGATGCTATGATTGGTACAAGCCTGTGTAACAAAACTGACAGAAGTGAAAACCAAAATTCTGACCCTTGCAGTTTTAAACTCCAGGTCACCATTTCATAGCTTTTTCCGAGAAGAGCTTCGAGTGCTTTCTGCCAGTGAAGTGCAGTGTAACCAGTAACCTGAAACCTCAGTGAATCTGTGCAGATTGTGTGAAAGTTTTGGTCCTGTGCAGGGCGACGGGGCGAGGACGAGCATCACTGTGGACTTCGGAGACGGCCACGCTCTGACGTACTCCAATGTGAGCTCCATTGAGGACGGGATCAAGCACATCTACAAAGCTGTGGGAATCTACCGGGTGACTGCCATCGGGGAGAACAGCCTCGGCTCAGAGACGGCCATGCTCTATCTGCACGTAACATGTGAGCTACTGAAGAGTTCTGTGAGATTTGTGTAGACAAACAGCATGTGTATTTATTAAGCTAGGATTAAGAATTTGGTGCTCACTCTTTCTTGGCTCCTTCTACTTTTCTACTTTTTATTACATTCAGTGGAACTGTGGCTGTCGGCTCGAGCACAATGCAGCAACATTCTGTGCTTTATCTCTTCACAGAACATGCTCCCCTTCCATAACCCTACAAACAAGTGAGATAGAACAAATCCCGCTACACTTCCACTCAAGTCAGCTTATGCTTCACAGACGCTCAGCCCACGGACACAACTGCAGCCTCATATTTGACCACCCTAGAGTATTTGGTGGATGACAGATGTAACAGAGCTAACTTATTGATCAGGGAGCTCTTTTGCCCCCACCAATCTGTCAATCCCATGTGCCAACCAAACGAATAGAGCCACTGCAGGCACCGAGTGCCACGGATGAAAAAATAACACAGATGGCATCCAACGGTCCCAGTGCAGTGGGAAAAATCTGAGCACACACACTCCCGGCACCCATTTAACAACCCACTCTTCACCCCTTTTTCCTCATTTGAAACTCTGAAGTTGTTGCGCCTTTCTCCTTCTGCACATTCTGGCGCGGTGCATCGAGTTCACTCTGTAATGTATATCTATTCCTGAGTAGGTCAGCTGGAGTATATCCATCTCTCAGCTCCCTTTGTGGCGGTGAGGAATAAGGAAGTGAACCTGACTGCTGTTCTCCTGCCCAGCCAAGTGGGAACGGTCACCTACATCTGGTGGATTGGAAATAACACAGAGGTACTATACAATTAAGACTCACCTACCTTTCTCTGAGCTTTTGCTTCTGTTCCACCTCTGCCCGTCTGCAATTAAGTAGGTTGCTGACGCTTCTCCTCCAACACGTTAGAATAATTATTTTGTTTAGCTATTTCTGTACGTCCAGGTTGCAAAATCTGCGGTCGTGATAATTAGCTTTGTTCAAAACTGCAGAGCATGCTGATGTTTTAGAGACACAAAGCAGCTTACTCTAATTACTGATAGCCAGTGAAGTGTATCCATCTTTAGTTCAGACTTAACTCCTCTAACTAAGGTCTGAAACCAGCAGGCACAGCTTAGTAACCTCACTCAGTACAGGGTCAAAAAGGGTCAGAAAATATTTTTCTTTATCTTTTCTACCAACCCATAGTGGTCATGCTGAGCAATATGGCTGAAAACATTATGACAATATTTTTTTTCAATATTGATCCATATCGCTATATATTACCCAATATATAATCTCATAAGGCCAGTCTGAAGAATATTGCGATAGTATCTAAAGCCAGAGAAACCAGAGGGTTTGTTCGATAAACCTTAGAAAATAAATTCTCAGAGACAGCCACGTGAAGGCAGAGGCACCTAAACAACAGCACACACAAACAGAGAAGCCAAAATCACTTGTGTGCCCTTTAGTTGCTTTCTGTGATGTCAAACGTACTTCTCTGAAAACGGAGCATTTGTGAGAAAATCTATTTTTTGATATTTTGTCTTAACTAAGCCTTTGATGTTTACCTTCAGCACATGAAATCTGCATTCAAAATGCTGGCTGAATCTTAGTTGTTTCTTATTTTATAGCGAGAAGAGACTGTGAGATAATTTTGAAACACTAAAAAAAAAAAAAGAAAAGGGCCTTTATCTCTCTGGACCAGCAGATGCACTCTGCGCTGGAAGCTCTGTGTAGGAATGCTTCAGTCTCGCTATCTGTCTTTATAATTGCACATAGTTGTGTAAATGTGTTTGTTCAGCACCAACAGGAGTCTTCCACAAGGACAGCCAGTTATGTCAGATTGTAATAAACCGCGGCAGTATCAGCGTCTTATAGCTATTTGAAGAACAAATGGAGATGTGAGTAATGACAGGAAGGAGCTGCCAGTGTCACACGGGGAACTCTCTGTGGGCCTCAGTGCAGCACAGCACAGCACAGCACAGCACAGCACAGCGCAGCACAGGCTGCTGCAGCTCTGCGAGTGTGCCACTGCATGTCTGTGTGAGCGTGCAGCAGCCTGACACCTCTGTAGTGTAAATAACTATGTGGGACCTATCTAGATTAGGGTCCCCAGACTCTGACTCTCTACATGTCCTGCTTCGTTCCCTTTTCTTTTCTTTCTCTCTCTCTCTCTCTCTCTCTTTCTCCCTCAGCAGCCACTAATCACCCTGGAGGGAAGTGTGTCATGCACGTTCTCCCAGGAAGGCACCAGTACGGTTACTGTGCAGGTGTCTGCAGGGAATACTATTCTGCAGGACAGAAAAACCATCGCTGTCCACGGTGAGCCGACTCTGTGACTCCATCTCCACTGGGACTCTGTAAACACCTCGTTGACGTGTCTCACCATGCCTGTTTGAAAAGATAGACATATTTTATTATGAACATCATACTGTACATATGAATCATACTGCTTATTACAACTCTGGTGTTGATTCATTGTTTTTGCTATCATGTTTATAGCTAATAACCAAAGGAAAGACGATCGAACAGTTAAACAGAATCTCCAGCTCAGATAAGCCTACGGAGGGTTTACTTTAATCGGTTGTGGTTAATTTGTAAACATCCTCTTAAAACTAATCAGGCACTTTGCTATTTCTAACCCCCATTGGTCCTGTCTACTTGGTTCTCCCTTTGATGGTGTAATTTGATTTGTTCGGCACTAATCAATATTATTTTGGGGTAAAATATGACTGTATGTCCCACAATCAGCTGTCTTTTCATTGTGGCCAATGACGACTAAAATGTCATAGTCAAAAATGCTCTTTTACATATAAGGTGGACCAGTTGTTGATAGTTTGTATCAGCAGGCTTCGGAATCAGAAAAGGAAACTATTATTACGCACTCATTTCCAAGCTGCACTGTGGATTTTTCTTCTTAGCGCAGATTTAACATTCAGCGTTAAACACCAAAACACAGTGTGCATCTTTTTCCATGAACATTCAGTTGACTACATTTTCATTGTCTTCATTTACTTTCAAAACATTTGAGAAGATGACTTTTTAAACACTTAAAATCTTGGTTTGTTTTTATGCATGGTTGCTAGCTGCAGTCCCCTTGCTCTTTTCCTATTTGGTACATTTCATTGTGCGTTAACGCTAAATCAGACAAATTAAGCAATTACTTTGATGAACTATGAAAATTTATGAACTATGAATTTTGACCAGTGAAAATGAGACACATACCGCAGTAAATGGTAGATTTTGGACCAGATGTTGTAAATCTAAAGGCAGAATTCTTCATTTAATAAAGGATGAAAAGCAAAAACATCTAAACATGCACTTACTTTTCTCCCTGCAGAATATTTCCAGTCTCATCTGCTTGCCTTCTCATCAAACCTGGATGACCACAACCCTGATGTTGCAGAATGGAGGTTGGATGTGAGCCGAGTCATCAAGAACTCTCTGATCCAGGTGAAGCTCTCTCAGGTCTTTCGGCGGAAACCGTCGCTTTACTCTGATAAATACTGTCAGCGTTTGACTGGACCGCTGACGGCCTGTAACTGCAGTGTGACCTCCCTCGGGCTTTAAGACATGAATCTGACTTTTATGATGATAAATGACAAGGCAAGAGGGAGGAGAGGGGTAAAAATACAGTTCAAGAGCGTTCTGATGGCAGTGGCTCAAACACACACGCTGTAAGTTCAGGGCCATACAGTAACGAGTTTGTGGATGGAGTGTACAGAAGAATACATGTGGTAAATGCATGATGCCTGGTCTCCACTGACCTGAGGGAACGCTTCGAGTCCAATGCTTTGCGACCTGGCAATGCTAAGACATGATTCAAACCCACACATGACATGTCAGGTCTTGCTTTGCCTCATTAACTTTCTGCTTTTTGTGTGTGTTTTTTTTTAACAACATCCTCAGAACGTCAATATTTTTCTGATTCCATGGAAGAAGCAATCTAGGTCTTGCATCATATTTTCACACTTTTTGATCCGGCAAAATCAAAATTGATGCCAAAAATATACCCGGCTCTTCAGTCTTCAGTGAACATGTCTGTTTTGTTATTTGTTACTGACATCATTTTTTTTTATGACAACCCTAGCCTGGAAGGCAGAATATCAAAAAAAACGAAGAAAAAAAAAACTTTCAGATGAAAATATGACATGATAGCTTAAAACATTCACATTCAAAATATTCACTGCAGCAAATCCATGCAAGAGCTGGAACAAGAACAGAGACTTCTTGCAGGAATCAGTGGAAACAGTCAGTAAATTCCATGTTCTCTGTTCCTTGTACCTTTTCAGCAGACTGAGTAGAGCAACAACATATTTGCATCAAAATTCAGCCACATGCTGCTTCTCATAAAGTGTCTGAGTGGAGCTGGGAGTGGTTTCAAAATCTGAGGTTGGATTATTACATGATGAAGTTATTCATTTTTATACATCTTTAAATATAATTTTTCAGATTATTGATTATAACATCAGCTATCGTGTTAAAATACAAATGCTAATAACAGCAGAACAGTATACAGCAGTAATTTGTTGCACTGATGATCTCTAACACCCCGATCACCCTTAATTTCTTTCAAAGAGACCTTCAAATTTTATGATTCTATGATAAATAAAACTGTATTTTCAGTTTGGCGACAAACTAAAAATTAAGAGTACTTTCCTACTTTATTTCCTTATAATTAACAGCATCTCCTCTAGTGAGACATGTTCAAGACTAAATATCCTTTCATGCTCTCAGTAGTGTCTGCACCCGTCCTGTCAGGCTGCATACAGCCTCAACATCCTACCCCCACAAAAATAGGGCAGTCTGTATGATGCCAGAGAGGCGAAACTCAGGGCAAAAAAGTTTGTGAAGCACTGGCTGCTGCTTATAAAGTTTCATTTCTGAGTTTTATTGGAGGTGACACAAATGAGCATATGAACATATTGATGAATTCAGAGCTTCTCTGGTCTGGATTTTTGTTGGTAGGCAGTTAAGAGATATTTCACCATGCATGTCAGGCTGAAACTCCAGTGGAAATGATGCCCTTGATAAAAGAACTCAGATCAGAATCAGGGGAAAAAAATGACCAGGACAGCACTGACTGAGGTCTTTCATTTTGCAGCAGCAACATAGTGAACAGCAGTCATATAATACAGAAGCTTTGAATTAGAGGCTGCTTTAGCTTATGTTTCCCCCTGTCTGTGTCTAATACATTACATTAGTTTCAATACAAATACAAAAAAAAAAAATCTTTGCATTGTTTTCTACAAACCCCCCATTTTCCAAATCTATGTATTGACTCTTATGTTTATAGTCCAAACAAAGTTCATCTGTTTTTGTCTCATTAAACAACATCTGAAATGCTCTAAGTGTTTAAATAGGAAACTATGTCTGTATCTGATCAAAGTATTGAACCCTATGTATTCAAATAATTGATTTAATGGCAGCATTAGGTACTCGACAGTTTTCAAACTCAGTACAAAAACCTCATAAGAAGAAGGTTTGATATCTTTAATGGTTTGACATCTTTGCTCAAACAAAAGACTTCTGTTTTTAACTTTTTACCTCCTTTCCCTCATGTTTCCCATCAGGCCACAGGGGTGAGAGAGGATCAGCTCCTGGTCACTGTCCTCCCGGGTTTACCCACCACAGCAGAGTTTTTCCTTCTCCCTGACAAACAGTTAACTGAGGGGAAACCAGAGAAGAGCTCTGCTCATTTAGATCAGGTGAGACAGTAACTGCTGCTCTGTCTGCTGCTGGTTCTGCAACACAGTCTTTTCTCTTCACAGCCTCAGACAGTGTTTGTGTAGGTGGATGGATCTCACCATGTTTTCCTCTTTTAATTTTACCATAACCCGAGGCACATGTTTGGCACATTGCTTTCCTCCTCTGTTTTGAGAGTTGATGGATGACTCTTTTTCTAGCAGCAGTGTGTCCTGCAATTGCACCCCTGAAAAATCCTCCCAAATTTAAGTTCTTCCTTCTGCCAGCAGATGTCAGTATTGAACTACTGAAGCATGTCTAGGTTTTTTTTTTTTTATCAGTAAGTCTAATTCTAGAACACGCCTGAGGAATCTCTGCAATAGACTCATCAATAAGCCTGACAAGTATTAACAAGTTATCAGGGGGAATGACTTTTAAAATCCCTCAAGTCACATCCTGTGGGGTGTTGAGGTGGGAGGGGGGGGCAGGGTCTCCAAAGAGCCTAAAAAGCCAGACAAAGACATTGTCATGGTTGATCACTTCACCGAATCTTTGACGTATCGGACTGGACCAAATTAGCTCTGATCCTCACATAATAGATAATGAGTGATAATTATGTCGGATCCGTGGGAAGAATTCTAAGGGCATCTGTCGAGGAGAAAACTGGGAAGGAAATCAGTTTGATTTTCCTCTTCCATCCCCTTTCACACCTTGATCGCCTGGAAAGATCCCCCTCCCCCCACACTCCAGCAATAAATCTTCATTCAAGGTTGGCATCTTAAAAGTGTAGAGCGAGCTCTGCTTATTAGAATGTATAATAGATGTACTGACCCTGGTATACAGTGGGAAAAAGAAATTAGTCACAGCATAGTCTAAATTTAAACTGCTAAGAAATATAAAGGGGAGGATGAAGCACTACAGAAATTACTCATATCACAATTAATTTGGCAAATGAGGCAGATAAGATAAATTAAGCCTTTGCGGAGGAAAAAATGGGATCTGCAAAGAGAAAATTGAGGATTTTTGTTTAGCTGGGTGTCCTCTCTGTGCTGCTCAATATATGCTTGTTTTATGAGTGCAGATTAAAGAGAGAATAACTGTATTGTGGTATTGCAGTATCATTTTTGGATAGTGTTTACGGATTAGAGCCTAGGGATAGAGATTTATAATTGCTTGAATGAGAGGATCTATGTGGGGAAATAGATTGAGCGCAAATAAGATTGGACTCTGGCTTTGTATAGTTTACCTTCAGGTCAGGGTAATCTGCCTGATTTATATCAAAGTTAGATGTTCTCAGTGCAGAAGGTTACTTGCCAGTCTGGAAAACAGAGATCAAGTGAGGCAGCATCCTATGCATTATGCATCGCAGCAGAAAGGTCCCACAGACAAAGACTCTTACATAAACAGGCAAGCTCAGATGGGGTTGTTGGTTGAGATGGCGAGGTTTCTTTGGGTCACAGGCCCTTAAGCCCCTGACACACCAAACTGACATCAAAGAATTAGCAGCAACGAAGGACGACTATTGAGTTGCCTCACATTGCCTGTGTCCTGGCCAAAATGTTGCACCTAAATACATTACAAAGACTAAACCCAACAGTTAACTAGCACATATCTGGGTCTGCATTGGAAATGAGTCTTTAGACCAGCAGACAGAGGTAGTCTGTGTTTTTCATTGAAAAGCAAGAGTACTAGGAATGAGGATAAACAAACAAAAGCAGCTCCTGGCACCATTTTCACACCACCCTTTTCTAGCACTTGCACCACTTTGTTAAATTACTGCTTCTAATCAAGAATATGTTGGATAAATAGTTGCAAATGACACCAGTGTTGCCAGCTTTCAGTTTTTCTGGTTTTGGAAGAGGACGGGATGAATAAAAATAAGACCACACGCTGGGGGTTCTTTTATAAATTGTGAAGATAGTGGGAATTTAATATAACCTCCAGTTTCAAAACTTTACTGAACACTTACCCATTCGGTTTAACATGTTAAATTGACTTATCAGTTCAGTCTCCCAGAGGCAAAACACTAAATACCAGGATTGTATTTTGTAACAGCCAATCAGAGTGTTTGAGCTAACCAAGTGGTTCCAACACCAGTTCACCTTGCTGAATTGGTCAAAAGGCTGCCAACAAAGGGCCAACAAGAGCTCACAATGCACGACACGCTACCAAAACTTGGGCAACAGAAGCTCACCGACGACCCAACACTGGCAGACTGTCGGCTTGTAGTGTCAGAGTCCTGACAAATAACGTTCAGTGTTGTGAGTTCTGTACAGAGTGATGTAAGTTTATCTGGTGTTTTCTATGCTTTAATATAAATGCAATGTCTATCCAATGTAATGTCAGTCTTACCTATTCTGAAATTCTTTGTGACTTCATTATGTGTGAAGGCAGCAAAAATTTGAAGGCAGCAAAAATTTGAAGCTCTTGAGACTTTTTAAAAATTTTTTTTCATTGCTTTGTAATAACAAGCAATCAAAAATAGTGGGGCATGACACAACTAAAATGACGTTCTTTATGCTTTTTCTTCTCTTTGTAATCCAACTGAAATGACCTCAGGCTTTCCTTTTGAAATAAAAAATGATGATTGTGTGTTTATTGATGTGTCTTGTAAATAGTTCTTCATATACAAAAAAAGAAAAAAGGGCACTGAGGAAATATTAGAAATGTGTCTTTTGTCTCAGTGGGTTGGAGGGGTGTGTTAGCGTGTCTGACTGACAGCAGCTAGCAGGCTAACAGGAACATGACTCCAGATGAATGCTAATGTTGTAAATGAAATCTGGATGTGTAAATAGGCAACTGTTTGTCAATCTTTGTGAAGATTTTGTTAGTGTGCTTTCAGCCTGTTCTGCTGCCCCTAAGTGGTCATTAAATCAGCTTTGTCTGATTCAGTTGTGAATCTCTCTGGTAAACCTTCAAGGTACTTTTTAAATTACCGACTCAGAAATAAGGAATTCAAAGTAGCACACACAAAAAAAAAATCAAATAGTGGTAGTAATTATATTCTTTGTGTGTGAAACTCATTTTTTTTCTCTCTGACTCAATAATCATTTCTTAACCACTCACAATATCTTGCATTTGCTGGGTAGGGAGGTATTTTTGTCTGTTACCTTGACTTAAACCACTGCAATATTTTTTATGATGTGCTTCCATTTTTTTGCTCACCTTCTGTACTTTGCAATCATTCACAAACTGACTTGGCAGGCATTTAGACTAGAATACCTTCAGAAGTGCTGTCAAGGGCAAGTGATATTTGGACTCAATTATTTTTCAGTCTGACATTAAAAAATTGGATGAATCCGTGGAAAGATTGATCAGGACAACAAACAAACTTGCTCTTAAATGTCAGAACAGGGTTGATAAATGATGCGTGAAATCCCGAGATGGATGAGTCTGCAGTTTGATGATATTGGCAATGACCTTTCTGGATAGTTACATTGTGTTTTTTTTTTTTCTTGTATTTTTGTATTTCTTGTTTTTTTTTTATGCACAAAAAAATGTTATTCAAATCATATCTCTTTGTGTGTCCCAACAGCTCTCTGAGGTTTTGCTCAGCGCCTTAAATCAAAACCTTGTGCAGTTCACATTGCGGCCAGGGGTCCAAGTCACTGTGTACGCAGCCCACCTATCAGCAGGTAAACAAACACAGCTGCCCGTGTATGTTCTGAGCTTCCCAGGAGGGCCTTTGTACTTCTGTAGTGAGTGGGACAGAACATAAAGCATGTAGACCAAAAGGATACTGAAATGCAGTGGACAGTCAGGTATATCTTTATTTTCTTTGCTACCCTAGTCAACTAATAACCCCAACCCTGTGTCTGATTGGCTTCCACCATGTAGCTACACAGAGACATTCAGAGAGTGAGCATCGTTACAAGTATGTGTGCCTCTTCCTATTGTGGATGCTGCTACTGTCCTAAAGGGGCTTGTAAGATAAAGAGTAAGAGAAGTCCATACTATTGTATGTTAAAGATTCATCTATTATTTACATAGGTGTCATTTATCCTGTTGAGTCCTCATTGCATGATTCAGCTAGGTGGAAATACAGGTTGTTTTACTGTTAGCTGCTTATGATCTATGGCTCTTGTCTCCTTGTCTCTGCAGCGCCCCTAGTGGACACCAGCGAGAACCACAGTGGCTCTGCCATGTTAATGCTGCTATCAGTAGTGGTTGTGGGTCTAGCTGTATTTGTCATCTACAAATTCAAGAGGTAAAGTGTTCATCAAAGCCATGTCCATACAGTTTTCACAGCGTACGTGATCTGAGGTGATGAAAGGTTTCATGGGATCCTGACAGCCTGGTAAACAAAAGCTGCCTGCCAGGCTACAGAAAAGGTTGATAGCTGCCTGTCAAATGTCTTTACCGGTGTACCAAGTGCTCCTCAGTGGAGAATTGGCTTTTCCTTCACACATTCTGTGGAAATTTTTTGTCAGGTCATTCTTTGCAAAAGAAATGTCAATCAGCCTTCAGCTCCTATCAATAGTAAGGCCTTTGAATGTAGGCAGTTGACCTTTATAAAAGGTTAAATTATGTCTCCTTGCCAAGGTGTAGTTTCAGGGGAAAGGGACGCAAAGGGTTGTAAAGATTTCCAGACCAGAAGGGAAAGACCTCATTGCTTTTGTATTTAGTTCTGAATAAAATGCAAATGTGCCAAGTCGTATCACACAAAGTAACAAAGAAACTGAGCATACAAAATATTGTTTGTCTGCAGATGCTAATACAAACAACACTCCTGCTCCCCTGGTTGTGTGCGCTCTCTTTGTTTTAGCTAGGCTGTCGTCTTTATCCCTTTGCCTCACTGTAAATCTTTCCTCAAGGAAGATCCCAGGCCTCAACGTCTATGCGCAGATGCAGAACGAAAAAGAACAAGAAATGATGAGTCCAGCTAATCCAACAGAGGCCACGCCCAGCACACAGCGGGACATGGTGCATTCTTTGGAGATTCTGGACACAGAGCTTAACTCACGGCCCATCGGTGAATATCCACCCTTCCCTGTAGCTGGCATTTAAAGTTGTTTTCTCCATTGCTTATTTCATTCACTGTGTGTTTTATGACTCATCCTCTGCTTTTTGATGTGTGTTTCTCAGAAGTGAGATGGTCCGGTGAAGGGGTAAACGAACGCTAAACAAAAAATGAGTATGATAAAAAGTACTACTGCCCTCTGAGAAGGGTGACAAATGGCAGGAAAGTTATATATGATGTTTCACCATAATCCTCAAAACAGCTACAATCCTCCCCGTTGTAGATTATTGAAGTCAGTGCAATAGGTTGCTCAAAAAAAGGTGTTTATTTGGGTGAGGATGTTGTGCCTTGAGGGCAATTTAATATATAATGTCGTTTTTCTATTTATCAATCCTTCACTCTTTTGTAGAAACCATTGCATTTTGTGCATCTCCACTCATTCATTTAGAGTTTTCCTGTAATTTGTCACCCATGTGTTCCATGTTCATATGTTTAACATCCATCCTAACATAAAGTCAGTCTTTTTTCAGGTATAGGGAATTTCATTCACATATCTTTGGCTTCATGAATGTGGCATTTTACACTTAAATATGTTGATATTAACACAAATGAACTTTTTTATTTTGTTCCAATTTTGTTTGAAGTGAGACAGTGTGAGTCTGAGAAAATTTAAGATGTAAATATGGACTCACTTGGTCTGAGTTGGCTAGTATCTCATTGTTGCTAATTTTAGCTGGTATTAACAAAGTTTGGATAAAGAATGCTGCGTAAGTGTCAGCCTCTTTTATTTCTTGGTATGTGTCATTATATGTAATAGGCACTTGTAGCCACTGCGGCTGCAGTTTAAAAATGTTACATTGTCTTACTTTTACATCTGTTTTTCTGTTTTCACACTGTCTCTCTCATCTAACTTAAAGTTTTCATTTCCATTTTTCTTCAAAACCATGCTTGGCTGTTACAACTAACAACATTAAATATAAATATAAATATAAATATAAATGTTTTTGCAAAAAGTGACACTTAGGGCTCTACTTTCGCGGCGAAGCCTGGCGAACCCCCCACAGTGGTAATTTTGTCCGCCGCACCACCGTGCGCAGCTGATTTGGCAATTTG
>JAQNCA010000024.1:24082785-24093140 GCA_029783725.1 Acanthurus tractus | reverse complement strand
CTGTGTTAAACCCCCTCAGGCCTTCGCTCCTCCCTCCTGGCCACTTGCGCCGGTGGGAGGGACGGAGGCGTGGGTGCACCGCGGTGCGCCGTTCACGAAAATTGCAAAATACGCTGGCCACACCCCGTCGGCACGGCGTAGGCTACGAAAATAGAGCCCTTAGAGTAAATGAGTGAAAGAGGTTATTCTAAGATGTACTAGTGCAAAAGTTGAAAATATCCTCTAATTTCTGTTTCTGTCCTTGTTCTGTTTGCTCCCAGGATGTATGAAACCTCATGTACATGTGAAATTCTCCACAGAACTCCCCACGTACATCGTCTGAACTCCAGACTGGATTACCATTCCAGCTGCATCATGGATATTTTTTACCATTTTGGACACAATGGTTTTGAGCTTTATACCTGTGCATGTTGGACCTTGCTGACACATACTGTGCTCTGTTCTAACCAGAAGAAACTGTGTACAGGTTTTTAATTTTCTTTTGCCATATGTCCAATAAATTAAACATTTAAAAGATTCAATTTATTTATACAAAGTCAGATACATAATTCAGAGAGAACGCCAGCATGAACTGAAGAGGGGAAAAAAGACATAAGCAACAATGTTTTGGTTTTGCTTACATATCTGAGATTGATTTGCTGTTCTATGATGCTAACAGCAGTAGAGTGTTATTTATTCATATGAATATACTTTTATTAAGTATGTTATTGAAGTGAACTACACATTTATTTTGTAAATCATGAATGTCTATGTTATAAATTTGTGTATTTTAATAACAAATGTCCTACTTAACAGAAATGCTGTTATAAAATATCAATAGGGTACTTCAGAGCTTTTGGTTTATTGTCTCTTGGAAAGCTGATTTATGGCACAATTCACATTTTCTACTGAAATTTTTTTTTTCTGATTTTTTTTATTTATTAACAGAAATACAGGGTTTTGTTTTCTGGATTAATTTAACCTTTGCTGTTAATCTAACGCTTCTGATACTATTTATGATAATTACCGGTTTGTAAACTGTTTTGTGTTTCAGAGTAAGACCACTTGATGGCCAAGGTGCTACACTGCATCATGTGACTAAAATGATCTCCAAATATTATAAGACATTACACCTCTTAGGAGCACCTCCTTGCTGTAGGAGTAAAACAAGAAACTGGAGGACTATCCCACAGAGGAAAGTATTCCAAAGTTGCCCTCAGTCATTCTCTGATCACAGCCAACACCCTTACTAAAGGCAGAGTACAATTTATTAAGGCTCAGATTTAAGGTGGCAGTTGAAATGAGATACATCTACTTTGTGGGAGAAGCCAAAGAGCATGGCAGGGAGAAAGAGAGAGACTGAGAGATGGAAGAGTGCTTTTTGGGGTCGTGATGCATTAAGAGAGTTCTTTTCTAGAGACAGAATAAGAAGAGGTTGACTTGTTGAATACTTAATGTGGTCAGTCAAGCTCAAGGCTGGCTAAGGTTGGTAACACATTTGGGCTAATGTCCTGACCCGCTCTCTAGTAGCACCCATCTTCATCCCAGCTCATTATATTGCACTGCAGCAGCAGGAGAACTAGAGCGCATATGCTTCCAGGCTACACGGATGGTTAGCTTGTTCAGAGGACTGTCAAGCCCCTGTGGTACTTTGCGTGTCAAATCTGACAAATGTAAATGCCTGATTGATGCCTTTCAAATCTTCAGGAGCAACTTTTCCGGATTTGAAAGGCCTCTTTTTACTTTGCAAAGATGTGGAAATACAGATTTGGATGGTATTTTATACAAATGTTCAATAGTAACAGTACAAAAAAATTTCACAGTAGATATACCTGTATCGCAGGTCAAGATATTAAGCTATGGACCATTCTGAAGAGTGGTTGCTACACACATTATTGCATTACACACTGGTTCCTTTGCATAGCACTGATTCATATGACCACAGTAAGAAAGATATAAGCTGCTTGTCAAACTGCTTGAGGGTATCAGAGGGGGCTGCTTTTTGCAATGTTTGAAAAATGTAGAGGAGTCAAATGTTAAAAAATTGCTGCAAATAAGAATGGAAGCACCGTAGGACAGGTTCGTAGCACAGAACCATCTGAGAAGTCTTCCTTGGAGATTAATTGGAAGAGTACAGGTACTTTCAAAAAATGCTTGGCCGATGATTGGATGAAACATCTGTTTGTCAGTATCTATCATGAGCAGACTTCAACTAACTAGATCAACTAAACATGTGATGTAGTAAACGAGGTCGCAGACAGCAGGGGAACTCCAGGTCAGATGTCTAAGACCCTGGGTCAAGGGAGAGCCCAAAACAGCCTTCTAACTTATGAATATTCTGCCGAAATAATCTGATATGTATCTGTGAAGACGGCCCATGACAGGCTTGTGTGGAGGAAGAGTGTAAACATCTTTCCCATTGACAGAAGCCCTCAGAACTCTTCCCTGTGCTTTTATTTCAACCAAAAAACACACTCCAGTTCTGATGTAAGTGATGCTTTAGCAGCAACTATGCTCATACATCTTGTGCTTCCCACTGTTGTCCCACCTGAACTATGCCCACAGCCAGCTCTTCCTCAGAGGATGCTGACTGATCCAAACCACAGCGGTTTGGCTAAAAATGCATAACTTGTAGAGAAGGACCTCTAATTGATCTTGTGGTCTTGCAGAACCAGCTGCCTCGCAATTTTTTTACCTGCTGAGGACAAAAATCTAATTAAAAGTATCAATTTCCAATAGTATTATACTATACTATTTCCACCGTGTAACTGCATTGTTGGTTAAGACTTATGCATTTTAGATAACAAATACCAAAAATTATAAAGTGATTCTTTGACGTAATTAGTAAATTACTTCTTGGTTGGACTACTAGCCAAATTTGGGCTCCAGGCCACAGCACCTTAGGGACTTTCAGGCACCAGACTAAAGGCACTACACTAAAAGTGTATGAGATAGTTAAACGGAAATGTGTTTGTTTATAGTGTATGTACTGTTTAAATGTTATATAAATCAAAATGAGGACAACATCTGCATCATTACCCAAATATGATGTCCCTTTTTGCAGAGGGGGTCTACTATAAAGTACAATTTTGCATCCTTGAAATAAAGTACTAAAATTTGATTAAGGCATTTCAGTGTTAATTACTTTATATAATGCATTTTTAGGCTACAACAAACTAATTACTAGTTACTACATGCACAACACAAAGAGAGAGCAGGGGGAATGGCAGGTATATACATCTCAATCTCATCCTGGGGCCCTTAAGTGGGGTATTTCCTGCACAGGTCGCTTACTTTTCCCCCTGCTAGCTGAGACACAATCTTTTCACAACCTTTGCAAGCTCTTGATGACAGTGATAAGGAGATAGCAACAAGCCAAACCTTGCTTAACTTCTCCATGTTGCACTGCTGAAGGACCTTCAAATTTTGGAGTTGTACACAAGTTTCGAGTTGTGTAGTCACTTCATAATACGCTGCTGGGGCTCCACTATTTGAGTTCATATGTGTGAAGGCTGGGAATTTGTCAAAATGCCACGGGCGTGCATTGCCATCAATTACAGTGGTTAGCATTGTATTAAATGAGGTGTGATTTGTATTTCAGAGCTGCATGCTAAGCTGCTTTAGTAACAATTCTTCTTCCATCTTCATTTCCATTGTAGTTGTTTGTATTCCATCTGAGGTTTCAGGACAGAATTTGCACTCAGCTACGAGTTAATTTATCTTATTCTGTTGCATGGTTTATGAGGGTAATTTAACACGGTGGTTGGATTTTTGTAAATCAGCAGCATCAATGAAATGTGTTGGAATGTAGCAATACATATGAATAATAATTGGATTTTCTATGCTGAAAGAAATATCAGGATTTCTTTTAAAGTTTTAAAAAGTAAGAAGGTAAAGTTGTTGACTGGGTGGATTGAGTTCAGATTTTTCGATTTAGAAAAGTTGTTCCAGCTCTGATTTGAACAGCTTGAGGGAAACGTACAGTAGTCCATGACCACAGACCCACGGTCAGGAACAGTGAAGCACTAATTCTGACCCTAACTCTAGGGAACAGGAGGTGACCGGCCAGGGCAGATCAGGAGGTCCGTCATGATTAAAGCACCTTCTGCCTCTAAGTTTCACTGGGAGGACGACAGGTTGAACAGACAGGACATCCTGCCAACACGAGGGATCTCAGACCTCCTGGCTAGAACGAGCAGTAATGTGACAGCACCCGAGAGTATGGGTAATAAAATCAAGTTGTAGACTAGCTTTGAGCTACACTATCTTCCTCTCTCTCCCTCTCTCTTTACCTATCTCCTCCTCCCCGCAGAATTAGCAAGATTAATATTTTTGTAGAGAAATATCAATAATATTCAAAAAAAGAATTTTATTACTGTACAGCTTTTGTATAAGAACAGACGGTAAGGTGTTAACAGTGTTTTTGTTTGACCTCAACTGTGCTGTGTGTAATTGTTTTATGCATTTATAATCATATTTATTAAATGGAAAGAAGTCTGTTAACTGTGTTCTCATTTTCTTACAATATTTGTAAAGAAATACTATGTATTTGCTGAAGTAATATTCAACCTATAAAGAAAGTAAAACAAACAAGTGTTGGTATTTTCTTCTACATACAAAATCGACATACATTTATTCGGACGGAGCTGATTAGATTTTACAATGGAATTTCTTTTTCCACCCTTGACATGTGACAAAATAATTGAAGCTCAAAGGTCCACTCCATTTCTTTTGTGCATCACTATTCACCTCAGAGAATCCAGCTAACTAATATATCCAAACATAGGTAAAGTAACGACATTAGCGTCTGCTCAATTGCTCAAGAGATCAATAAGATATGATGAAAATTCAAAAGCTTAAATGATCTTGTTACCCTTCTTTACAATGATTCTTACAAGTCAACAAAGTAGTATGTTGCCTTTTCTGTCAACAGCTTTCTCTAAAGAGGAATTCCAGCAATTTTAAACCTTGCTTCATGGATGTATATAAGCCTTTAGAGAAACTATGACCAAAAACATATACCAAAGTGCACTTGCCCCAAAGGATTACAGTGCAGCTGAGCCATGTTGCCCCCCCCCCAAGACAGACAACTGGAACAATTACAAATCTAATGTTAAGTGCCAGACATTTGCACAACAAAATATAGAAAAATAGGGCTCAGTATTGTAATCTCCTACTCAAAGTAACATGTGAAACACCATCCTGCTTAGAACTGACAACCTTTGCTTCATATTTAGAGCTCTTGCTTGTTGTTGAGCGGCAACTGTGCACCGAAGACTCGGATGAAATCTTATATGAACATAGAGAACACCAAATATTAGATTACCATGACACTGTCTTTGATCTCAACCCAAGTAAACAACTACACCCCAGATGAGGGAATAGGTGCATGAACCACCTGAACAAACATGTTTTGTCTTACAAGTGGCTTTGTAGCCTCTGTTCCTGTGTACTACTAATGACAGGATCATGGAATTTATTGTGTTATGTATAATTAATGGAGCTAAATCTAAACTTCAACCTTGACCTCTTGACTGCCTCTCAACCTCCACCAATGTGACAAATTCTCCTCCTTCAGGAACACCACAATGCCAAATCTAATGAGAGCATGATCAAACAATTTTATAATCACATTCATGTTCATCAGAGGTTGGATTTTTTTCTTAAATGATCAAACTATCAGGAAAAAAGGCCATTTACTAATAATTGGATTGCATATTTATGCTACCAAGCAGATAATTGCTCTTCATTTTTATGGGAGAATACTGAAAGGGATTGAAGGGATTCAGACAGTCAATAACAAGAACCAGCAGCTTTGATCAAGGCAAGCGTGAGAATCCCTGCTGGCACAAATGAAGTTATCCAATTACTCATTTTCCCCAAATCTAAGGCTGAGTAGAGCTTAAAGTTGTTTTGCTCTCTTGGAAATATTTGTCTGTTTCATGGCCTTTTTTAAAATTGTGGTACAGTGCTGGTAGGAAAAGAACAATGAACAGTGAACAGGCCAGCAAACAAAACTTCAAGAGGAAATCTATAAACCAAGCTGATATGGCTATCGTGTACTGTGTTTGTTTGATGATGGTAGATGTGTGTCTGTGTTCAAAACAGTCTTTAGGGGGATGGTTAAAAGAGAGAGAAATAAGGAAGGAGCAAAAATTAGAACCCCCCAAAAAAGAAGATAAAATATTTAATTAGTATTTAACAATTAACACAAAAATAAAAAAAATACACGATACGAGTACAGCAAATGCATGGGCATTTGTATCCCCACGACACTTGTTTGTTACAAACATCTTACTCTTGCTGCCTCCTGTTTGATAGTAAATGGTTTTCAAGTCTTAAATTGGTAGGAACAAAACTATTGATTGAATCTGTCCAGAAAAGCAATCTGAAGAAATTAAAATGTTTTCGACAAGCACTGGAGCACTTTAAATGAGCTATTCTAGCATTTCCCCCCTAAATTATTCATAGACAACTTTCTTGGGAGAAACTTCAGAAACATTAAGAAACAGTAATGCCACTTAAATAAAAAAAAAAGCGCTGTGCTCTCGTTACCTCCTCTGATAAAGGCATTAGACCAGTTTGTCAAGCAGAAAGGATTCTCTCATAAATAGGGATGAGTAACTGAGATGGACTCATTAAAGATGAAGATGTTAATTTCAGCATGGATATAACCTTAACAAGTTTCTGTGCGGGCTATAATGATGCTAAAATGAGTGAAGGATAGAGATAATTATAGCTGACTCTCTTACACTTATTAATGCAGCTCCTGAGCTGCTGTGGACGGAGCAGCTGTGGTGATAATGATGATGGCCACAGCAATGACCAAACCAACATGGACTGACTGACTGATTCATTTTAAAGCTGTCAGTGTACAGTACGTATCTAAGCTGAGGCATTCAGGGAACATATATCATCTGACTAACAATGATGATGATGCATTTGTTACTCATGGGGAAGAGTCATCCCAGTTCGCATGATACACATATCCAAAGGCTTTCATTGTCCTTAGCAAAAGAGGGGAGAGACAGGCCACGGGGCGGTGTCATTACTGATGTGAACTGATGCTATTGCTGCTGACGAGGATCGGGGGGGCCCAGTCTGAGCGGTTGGGAACGGAGAGCAAAGGATGGGGGGGGTGGGGCGATGGTGGCTGACAGAGTCTCTAATCGTTCTTATCCGGAAGATGCTTGGGCGCCCCGGGGAGAGTGAAGATTACCAAAAGATCAATTTCAAAACAGGGCTGGCTCTGCTGACATCTCAAGGTAGTGCACTGCAGTGCCCCCGTGAGACCAGCTGCCAATACAGGCTGGTATTACTGAGGATTTAGTGTGAAGGAGAGTCAGGGAGAGGCAAGGAGAGGCGTTCGGAAGAAGTGAATAGTAGGAGGATTACATAAAATGTTACAGTGTTAACAAGGATGAGACACCTTCTAAGGCTAAGTTACAGCTGCCCCAAACAAGAGAAACGTCCTACCAACAACACATGGTGACACCAGTTATGGCTACAGCAGCAAAATTGAAGAGAATAAGTGGATGCTTGGTCACATTGCATCACATGTTCTTAGCACACAAGAAGTCAAGGTGGATGAGAAGAGTGAGAAATAAATAAGTGAACATACAACTGTTTTTTAATCAAATATTAAACCAAAGATCAAAATGTCTTTCATGCACAAAATTTCAATTGTAAGTGTGAAACAAACTGTTTGCTTAATAACAAACAGGAAAACAAACAGAACGCAACTGAACATGGCTTCTTATTCAGAGGTAAAACTGCAAGGGAAATCAACAATGACCCATCTGTTTTTTCTTTCTGACCCTTTTCACAGATGATTAAAATAATTAAGAAACATGGAAAGACTGTCATTACAAAACATTCTGTTTTTTTTTTCTAATTACTTTTCAGCCTGTTTTTTTCTCACTTGCCTCACAGGGCCTCCAAAGTTTTGATAGCGTACCAACTATTATACTTATGTAGGCTAGTATGAAACTGTAGTTTGTATGAAATAAATACTTTAACAGTCATTTGTTCCAACATTTAAAAGGTGGAAGTAGCAGGTAAATAATAAATTACATTGTGATATGTTGTCTTAGCGTACACTGGAGCACTTTATTATAGCTTCTTTAGAAAGACAAGCCTTCAAACGTAAGAGAAATCAAATTTGACAACAGGTTTGCTAAGTTGAAGAGGTTCATACTTATTCAATTTACATACTGAGGAGAATTTGATTATATTGATATTGATTAGATTTGCCTTTTGGCTGGTAACATAAAAACAAAGTACCGTGCCAATGTTTTGTTAGGGTTGTCTTAAGAACCTTTATAGTGTTGACGACTACTCTTCCATGTTCTGATGCTGTCAAACTGTCAGACTGTCAGCCAGCATTTATCACCTTTATCGTTAAACCTTTTGATCAGAACTGATTTGAGTGATTCTTTTGCTTTGCTTTACTTGTCTTAACATTCTTATCACAGCTCAGTAGATTTTAAAATTGGACCTGGAGATTTCTGGACTTTCTGCTGCCAGTTTGGCGGCCATGCTGCCCTGGCTACAGAAACATTATGGCCCCACTCACTTCTTTACTTCCCTATGTGGCTGCAAGGGCTGTGCCCATTGGGATCGGAGGACCGAGGAACTGGAGAGACAGGATGGAGGGTACTCTGTGATGGAACTGCAGTAAGTTTGAAATATATATATTGGAATATACTGGATCTATGACGTTGATAGTTACTCTATCCTTTATCAGGACTGTATGGTTAATCTTTAGAAAATAGGTTTGAATTACATTCTTTATTTGTTTTTTTTAAATACTCTGGTAAGCCGTGGTATTATGGCTAATTTTCCATTGAACAAAAGAAAGTAACGATAAGTAGCCAACATGAACATGAGAGCATGCTGTGGTTTGATTTTCCTCTTATTTTTCTCAGTTTTTTCAGTCAGCTTGATGCTACTTACATACTCAGAATGTTCTGCTTTTATGCTCTAAAACCAGTGCAGACCCTCACAGTGTGTCACAAAAAGGCTACTTCAAGGCTCCTGAGGCAGAAGGGTGCTGATGAAAGGCAGTATACTAGAGGATACTGGGTACTGACAAACAGAGAATGAGTTAAGATTAAGGATTAAGATAAACATAAATTAAGCTGTACGAGCAGAATTTTTTTTGGGCGGAGACGCTGAATAGTAGATACATGACTGACAGGACAAGTGAACACAATGAAACACAAGAAAGATAAAAAGAAATTACAAATACAACATCAAAATTTTAAAAACTTGCACATTTCCCACTATAGAGGACAAATAATCAGATGCTTTATACCTGATGGCGCAGCTCCGCAGCATAATGATACAATGAGGCACTACCACAATAAGACACCATTGTTAGTCAATTAGTGCAATGGAAGTTGGGAGGTGGGAGAGCTTAAAATGGCTGCTTTTACATCTGCTGGCTCTGGAGTGTCTGCCTGATTTATAGGCTGTTATATAATAAGTATGTGTAAAAAACAGCAGTCAGTAATTGTAGGTTTTGATTGTATCACAGGTTGCACTTTGTGAAGGATGATTATCCGACAACGGCTGATGAAATATAGTAAATGTCTTTTATCGTCCTTTGCAAACAGGGAAAATGGGAGCAGTATTTCTGTTCTTTATAAAGACACCACTTCAGGTTTTTCACTTTAATAAATCAAATAAATCACATAAAAAAGAAACTTTCTATCTTGTGATAACACATGAAGCCATTTCTGCTAATATAAAAATACAAAGTACATAGAAGAGATATTAACACAGAAATATTAACAATAAATACATTCTAGGAATGCATTATTTTGTATCTTATTATAATGCTACACATGATGACTGAAATACATGATAGTTAAGATTGGAGCCAGTTTATTCTCTCTCACTTATATGGACATAACAAGTATTATTTGCTTGGTCTCTCCTTCTGTCATGTTTTACATAAATATGACAATAACAATACTGAACACTGCTTGTGCCTGCTTTACTGTGGCAGCATTTTTATTCATCAAAGAAACGAAAGAAGAAACTCTTGAACAGTCTTGTAATTCTAAAACTATTATGTAACTATCAAAATGAAATTTATTATTGTGAATCACATTTTTAGCTTACCAGCCGGGAACCATATAGTTCTGTAATGCTTTATTTTACTATAACTACAAGATTTGTATCTCACAATCACAAAAACAAACTTAGATATAAATCTCATTATTATCAATTTACAAAGAAATGGAATAGAAGATGTGAAGTCAGTAAATGTCATAAATCAAGTCTTGACTGAGGTATGTTATCACACTTCTGTAACTTTCCAGTTAAAATGATTTCAGTGAAGGTTAGAAGAAAATATTTTCATAGTTTTT
>JAQNCA010000024.1:24038454-24052869 GCA_029783725.1 Acanthurus tractus | reverse complement strand
CTTTTACTCTGTGCGCCTACAGTGTGCCTTACAATGCGCCTTATAATCTGGTGCGCCCTATGTATGAAAACAATTTTAAAATAGGCCATTCATTGAAGGTGCGCCTTATAATCCGGTGCGCCTTATAGTGCGGAAAATACAGTATTATTTAATCCGTCCACATTAATTATCAAGATTTTTTTTTATTATTTTGCACTTTCCGGTCTCTTCACTTCAGTTTTCCCTCTTTGATCCCCTCTGGTTATTAAAATAATGGCACTACAACATATGTCCAACACCAAACAGCTAATGAAGTTAGCAGAAAATAGTGAACGGAAGCATGTAGCAGCTCAAGAGCCTTCGCAGAGCCTCTTTGTCTAAGAGGTTGGTGTTGACAAAAACAAAAACAGAATGAGACTAAAAACAAATTTGAACAGAGATGAGATTCCATATGCATATAATATTTTCTGCAGTTACATCCCAACATGTTTATTTATTTAGCATTCCTGTTCTGTTTTAAAAACTCCCCTCTCCTCTCCTTTCAGTGGCTTTATTACCTGCCCTTGTGTGTTTCCTTCCAGTGCAATTGTCCATACTGACCTTATTTGTTTTGCCTGATACTTGATAGTTTCCCATCTCAAGTGTATTTTGTCCGTGTAACAATATCTTTGTACAACATGTCAAGTGAACCAGCCTTTTCCTTGTGTTTAGTTCCCCATGCATTTTGCTTGGTTCATCTGGATGCTGCCTGTTTTGGATTTCTAATTCTTTTCTTCCCCCAGTTAAATTTGTTTGCCGAGTCTTTTTTTCTGATTTGACCTTTGCATGCCTCACCATCCTGTAAGCCTTTTGTTTCTCTGATTAAATCATTTAAACTCCACAAGCTCTTTCTCTGGAGCAGGGCTGCCAGCCTTTGACCTCGGCTCAGAGCGAGTGGGGAGTTTGTGTCTACGGACCGAAACGCTGCAGCTCATTGTGGCTGTTTAAACGCGCTCCCTCTCCTCCTGCTTATTAATATTTTCTCGTACGCATCTGTCAACAAGATACTGAGGGCGTGTATGAGTCTTCACAGTCAATACTTGTCAAGTTAACGTGATTGAAATACGTGGTCGGTGATTGAAATCTGCACCCATACAACACGAACGCACACACACACACAGAAGCACATACTGAAAAAGATAACTCACACCATAGAGATAATAAGTGGTTCCGTGATGAAGGTGCTTAGCCATGCTCGCTGAATATTAAATCATATTTGACTGACCTCAGTATAACAGAAAAGCAGACTGAATCGGAGGAGAGTTTCAAAAAGCCAAATGTGAGAAGTAATTAACTAGAAATACTGTTACTTTGCAGAGACAAGAACTCAAGTGGAAATAGGCTACAACTAGTCATCAAAATAACTGCTTGGGTAAATGTACAAACTATTCACTAAATACGAGTAGAGTCCTTAACCCCTAAACATCCACCTTTTTGGGCTTATTTGAAATAGCTAAATGGAAAAGCTTTTAACAGAAAACTATTAGGTCAAAAACGCATATATGCATTAGCAAATTCATTTGTGGATAATCCAACGAATCGGAAAACATCAAGTATGTCTGAAAATTGAACCAATTAATAAACAAACGCATAAAAATCATTAATAAATACTTGGACTTACATCTACATGGGTCATGCTCGGTGAATAGCTTCAGTGGATCACTGGTGATCCAGCTGATGTGAACAGGCTAAGTAATAAAAAAGGAAACACACATCAAAACACACAGCTGTTTTTTTTTCTTCTTCCAAATCTTGGTTTTTGAATGTGAACCATTTAACCACATATAGATTCATTGAATAAAATAAGTGAACTTACAGTTGTATTTAGCCTATTTGTTTTTGCAGCAAGTTATTCTCTCTTATTTTATAACCCTCCATAAGTGCACTGTGCTTGTATTCATCCTTTTAATAAAATATATTTGTCCAGCAAATGTATCAAAAGACTCATGTGCATGTGTGATAGAACATCTCTGTTATGTTACAAGCTGAATTTGTATCCCTTGCATTCCATGCTTAATTGGTGCCTGTGATTATCCTGCTTGCAAAAAAACCTTGCTGTTTTTATAAAGTCACAGCTAATGTTCACCAACTTTAGTTGTGATAAAATGGCAGCATATGTTTAGATCGTTGCCTCCAAGTGACTGAAAAACAGATGACGCAAACTGAAAAGAGCACTTCAGCTGATTTGATGTTGTACTTCCTAAAAGTTGGAAGACTTTCATAAGAATGATAAAAAGGACGTTCAGGAACTGAGAGTTCCTGAATTTTTAGTCCTTAAAATAGAGCAAAAGACCGGATCCGACACTTCTTATTCAACACCTATGTCTTTAAAACTGTATTCACATCCGCCAGGTCTCCTGCTTGCCTGGCTCTGCAGGATAAAAATAGACTTTCAGTGGTCTGTTGATAGTATCCAACACAGTTTTAACACACTTGACTCCCTAATGCGTCATTTTATTTGCTCTGACTATGAATTGTGTAATTAAATGCTGAACAGTTAAAAATACATAATGATGTAGATAATTATTAAGAACACTGAATATTTCCCTCTCATGGTTGTTGTTTCTGTGATCTGGCTCCATTGGGAGAATAATTAGTTGAGGGGACTCGATATTGAATTTTTAATTTGTCATGCCCTGAGAACAGAGTGACCTGCTATGTTTTGGAGTTACTTGGAGTAATTTCACTCCTATTTCGAATTCTCCTGGTAAGTTAATGGAGGCTGATGAAGTGACTGGGAATCCATGGTCATTTAATGAAAAGGGGCCGGAGAGAGTGAGAGAGAGGTTGAGCTTCAGTAATATTTTGTGTTCTTCCATTAAGTCAGGATGAGTCATTGCTGTTGAAAGGGTAAACATGTAACAATAGCGAGCAGTGAGCAGCAGTTACAAAGCCAAAGTATCCCAAAATGAACTCAAATAATGCTCTGTCTATTCCCATAAGCGCAGAAAGGTAAGAATGAAGGAGCTTCAAAGGATCAGCCTTTTTTAAGCAGTCTGCAGGTAGCCAGTCTTACAAATTTTGCACCAAACTAATTTTTCTCCCTCACAGTACAACTAAAGCAGCTCAGGAAGTTTTATGTTTATCTCAGCTGTTAATCTTGATGTGTGTCTCCAGGTGCTTTGAAGTGGGTACTTACCTCCTGAAAGCTGCAGCCCACTCTCATCTTAATGAACAAATCACCTATGTGAGGCACCCTATTGATGAAATGGAAATGGGAGTTGGAACCCAGCAGCATCGTTCAAGCACTGACATGAATTACCAATTCAGGCCCCGTGTCTTTCTTATCAGTCCGGCCACAGTGATAACTCACAGGACTAATTAATTTTCATTTAGCACTTATTTTGTTGAAAATTTCCAGACATCCATGTATTTCACTTATATTTTTACAAGTGATATTTTAATGGGAATATGCTCTTAACGAAAAATATGTCTTTTAGATTTTCTTGTGTTCTAACTTTTTTTTTCTATTTATAACCACAAATTCATCATCAAAATTTCATAGCACATATTTGTCAATAAATTAATTTAAGAAAAAATATGAGGTAATCCTAAAGAAACGTCAAGAGGACTTTTTAGTACTCTTGAAAGAGACTGTATGAATTTCATAATGATTATTTATACACCATGAGTGTTTTCTAACATGTTGCCCTCTTTGCACTTGTTTGACGGGTGTGCCTTAATGCAACACTGCACCTCAAAATGTAAAGAAAGGCAAATGATTTAATAATAGAAAGAAACAAAAGAAAATTAAAAAAAATAAAAGGTTGGCAGTCTGCTCTCTGCAAATGTAATTGCAATTTGATTATGAGACATTTTGTGTGCAAGTGGCGATTTGGAGCTAATGGTGGCGTAGGGAAAGGGTCAGAGGTTTAGGGCAAACATTTCTAGCACCAGTAATATATCAAATCAGCCTCTCATGGAAATTGGGTCATTGTTTTTTAATGATGAATGTGAAAAAGTTGACATTTTGTGCACAGTGAAAGTGAACAGGGCTAAAACTCTTGGCAGGTTTTTTTCTATAATGATGCATCACGAGTACGAGTGGAGTTTTGGGGCCAGTGCTAGTCCTGGAAGAAAGATCAGAGGGTTATAAAAACTATAGAAATGATCCTCTGCAGACCTTAAGTGTTTATTCCAAATTTTACCTGTAGTTAGCTATCTTGTGTCCAGTACATGGATGGGAAGAAAAAAGAAAATTAAATGGCTAAATGGAGTTTCATGGGCTGATTTTGGCTGATACATTCAAGAATTACTTTCATCTGAGGAGCAGTTTCATCTGCGAGACCTTTCTGGTAATTAATTCAACTGCCTACTGAGCTCCTGTGAGACACGTTTTGTTCAGAGTCAGAGAGAAAATCAAGCTTAATTGACCTTTAAACTGATATTTAATCATTGCCAGTTTTCAGCTAGGCGTATGAGAAGCTCTAGTCGTGTTGCTTGCTGTCAGTTTGAGTCGCCATAAATAACAAAAATAGACTATAAAACTGACATCAACTCTCAATCACTTTGTTCTTTACAGTTAGTTTAATAGTAGCCACTCTTACTGTAAGAGGTCTCATTGCCAATGTATCTCAAGATGAAGTGGAATTTAAAGTTCTTGTTCACACTGAAGCATTTCAGTCTGGGCCGATGCTGTCTGATGAGTTTTCTGTACTTGAAGTCATAAAAGAATTAAATAATTTATCAGCATAATATTAAATAAAGCCCTACGACAGAATTAAAAAAACAACAACAACAAATCTTTTCATTTGGCACCCAAATCACAGCATTCATCCTTTCAGCGAGGCACAAGGCATCAAGGACAAGCACCGGTTTCCCAGGGAGTGAAGGAATACACCAGGTTGCCTTTTTATATGCAATTCCAGATGCCTCATTAGGGCCCGATGTCTTTCATCATTATTCTTTCATGTAATTCTGTAGCACACAGCATCTGCACTCTTCTCACAGTGTTTGTTATTTATGTAAATCATTTTCATCAAAAAGCAAATAAACATCCTTTAAAAAAAAATGAAATTGAAAATCACAAGGTGAAGAGACAACATTTGCCTAATCCTAAGGAGTTTATAACTCATACAATCAAGAAATGGAAACACCAGCTGTCTCTTTCTATCTACTGACTCAAGCAGGTGTCTTCCACACATTTCTATTCCAACCACATTTGTGGCCTCTTTTCACTGACAGTTATTTAGTTGAATGTCTTTTTTCAGTCTAATGAACAAAATTGAAAACAGTCAGAATGATTCCCATGTCCATTACCTCATCCTGACCTTGAGTTTCCATTGACATATTTATTAAAAAAAAAAAAATCACGATATTTGTTTCTTTTTTCTAGGTTATTTTTGGGGAGGTCAAAGGCATAAAAAGCTGACATTTTCTGAGGTTATTTAAAACCTCAATTTAGGATGAAAGAAAGTAAAAAAATAACATTTAAGGTTCTCAAACCATCCTGACCTGACAAGGAGATAATTATAGCTGATGATATCAAAGAGTAAACATTCTGACAACGATAGTGATCAGAACTGTGATATTCTACAGGTCAGATGGGGTCTCTGCGATTGTCTCTCCGATTGTCACTCCTGTGCTTTTTTTAAAGTTAAAGCCTTGATATGATGGTTCTGAAATGAGACTTTGATTGGAAAAAGCTAAAACAGTTTGCATACAACATAAACAGACCAAAAAACAACAAACAAACCAAAGTACAAGAGCATTGCGGGTTTCAGAATAATGTGTGTTAATCATGTCATTTCTATGATGGTCACTGTGTTTTTGTCATATATGGGGGAAAACAAAATTTTCATTTATCTGACATTTTTCAGAGTGATCTTTACTCACTGTCCAAATATCATGGTTTTCATTTGCGGTTAAATTTACCCTACTATAACAATTGTGGTTTAGACTTTCAATCATTCTAAGTATTTTAACAAACATTTACAGTTTAGTCAGTTTATGATCTTTCAGAAAATCTGGAAACACATAATTGACATATTACCACTTTTTAAAGCCGTTATGCTCTAGCTCTGTTTAAATCCCATTTATTTATTTTTTTTGTTTGGTTGGTTTGTAGCCCCGGTGTTTGAGTGATGTTGTTAAAAGTATGTCAGATAGGTCAAACAGGTTGCAACCACTTTTTCATGTGTGTGTGATCACCGTGGGGCACCACTCATCGATCCTGTAGGGTCAAACTACATGTATTGAACGCATCCTCAAAGTTCACGCCAGGAAGTAGCATAAACTGAGCTACTTTGCTTCTGTTGTGTCTGCAGATGTCCGAGTAGGCGTCTGTTTGAAAATCAAGACCTTAAACCTCATTTGTCTGGGACTCTAATGCATTGGTAAGCAGAATATTCACCAGTGTGTGTAATCTCATTTCAAGTTTTTGCACTCTGCAGAGGTCCACCCTCCCTAAAGAAGCCAGACTCCACTTTTACCTGATTGTTGTTGCTCCTTCGATACTGAAAGGTTATGGGAGAATAAATAAACCCCATGGCACATCTTCCAGTGTTTATCTCCATCGGCCCAGCTGAATGAGATACAGTGGAGTTCACATTTGAAATCAACCCTTATTGCACTTTCTCGAGCTTGTCCCCAACACAAACTTGAGATACAGCCAGTCTTTTAATCATACTGCTAAAAGAAAGGATTCACATTTCAAAATAAAATTGCTATTGCATCTGTATGCAAGCAATAAGGTTCAAGGATGAAACGCAAGTAGCAGTGTAAAGAGCTGAAAGATCTGCATACAAAGTGACACAATAGCTTCAGACAGTCTCCATATGGGCCTTTGGAGCCGGTAAAATTGAAAATGAAAGCACAGATGCTGTCGCAATACATCGGGGGATCATAATTCAACAAAGAGTCTTAGAACTGTCAGGATGTGGCAACAGGACTCGTGACTTGTGTTGCTGAGGAGAGGCTCCTCCTGACAGCTTCACTTAGTGCATCATTCCTGTTTTTATGGGAGCAAAATTATCATATTTCATATGTCAGTCAAAATTGAAGTGATGCCTGTTATCCACTGGCTACAGCAAAAGGCTTTTTTGTTTGTTTGTTTTTTTTAACTTTCAGATATAAAATCTGCTGTCTGGAGTACTTTTTAATTGAAGACTTTCATAAGATTCAATTCATTTAACCCTCTTAAAAGTTATCAAACTTAGTAAATGCCTCAGCGTACCTTATACTTATCTTTTAATGGGTTATTTTAATGGGTAGTGCTAATCCTAATATCTAAATTATTATCAAGATAAAGCAATCATATTGATGCTTGACTCATGGCATCTGATATATCTACCTCATCTATCTCTGCAGCCATGCTGAACCCTCTAATTGGCCTCCCCGACCTTCCATACACAGCACAGGCTTTACCCGATAAAACTATTTGGGACACAACATATTGTGGGACATGATGCTTACTAGTATTTAATGCCCTGTAACTTCTTTTTTTTATTTGCTGTCATCTATATACATGTAATGCACAGCTAGTAAGTATCAACTGTAAAGCTTAACAACGCAGAGGTTTATTTTTGTGGAAGAGTAAATCTAGTATGTTATGAGAAAGAGGGACTATTCAGTGAATTTGTTTGAAATGAGCAAAAAGGAGAGAAACTGAGCAAATCACACATGCTTAAAGCAAGGACTCAAATTATAGTTGCTGGACTCATTTCTAATTCTGGCTTTAAAACTGATGAGTCCAAATTACGCTGAATCTCTTCTGACATCTCGCTCATTTGGTGTTTAAGGATTCCTATTACACATTAAGATCATTTAAAGCTCCACTCATTTCACTAACAATAAATAATCAATTTAAATACTTTAGCTATCTTAAACAGTGCTTCTCTACCTTTACAGTTATAGCCTGTTTATAAAAGGTCTCTCATTTACTCATTCACACTCACTTTGATGGTGACAGAGTTGTCATGGAAGGCACTGGATTACCTGTCAGATGCAAGTTGACCAGTTCTGCCTCCTGAACCACAGCTGTCTGCCTTCACATTAAGTGATAAGACACTCAGTTACCACATCATTCACTACATCTATGCTGTATTATTTTATTTATTACATATATTTTACCTTGTTTTACCATATAAAGCTCATACTGACAGTGTTCATGACAGTGTTAAAAACGTATTTTGCAAATTTGTTTATAATGAGGGTCATGGTTGTATAATACATGTAATCCAGCCCAGCGCAAAACCATGTTTTCCCCATGATCTCAATGCTATATATTATTGATCAAACTTGTCGTAACAATGCCAGCAGAAATTGGTACAACAAGAACCATCAAATAAAGTTTATAACATGATTTTTGGGCTGAAAATCAGACTCTAGGGTGTAATGAAGTGAATGTGAATGTCCTTTTTAGCATTTCGTCCTGCAAGTGGCCAACAAGGTGATAAATGCAGCTTGGTAAACATTTGATTTTTACTTGTGGCATTGAGATAATTAATGGAAGTTACCAGAATAATTAATAGTGTTGTGTGCCATGCAAGATCTTTTTTTATAATACAGTACAGCTTAAAATTGAGGCTTTTTTTCTTTTTTCTTTTTCTTTTTTTCTTCTTTTTCGGCTTTTCTTGCACAAACATGATAAACATATTAAATTTGATCATTTTTGTTAAGCCACAGGAATGCCCCGTGCTGTTGTTTGTTAGGCATCACTCTGTGTACTTCTTTTTGATTTTCTGGACTAAAACATTCAGTATCTTAGAGTTAACAGTGAATCGTTTTACTATTTTCAACTAGTTAAAAACACACAACATGAAATTAGCATCATAAGAGGTCTCTCTACTAAGCAATAAAAACAAATTGCTTTGTCTGATATTGTTTTCATTGTTTAATAGAAAGATATCGATATTGTTTTTATGTGGTATAAGATCATGATATTTGTTTATTTGATTGAAAACCAGCCACCATAGCACATGAAAATCTCTCTCTCTGATTGAGTCAGGAAGAAATGTTCACAGATAAGGTACAATACTAGAATTTTATTCCTGTTATGTTTAGTCACATTTGCTCACTTCCTGCCCCATCCTCTGATTGGTGTTTCCCCACCAGCATCAGGCAACAACATGAAACACAAAACCTTAAATAACATGTTAGAATTTTATGATATTAAACACTTTTTTAAACATAAAAAAATGAATAAACAAACAGCTGGATGATTGAAGTACATAACCCAACAAAATATTTAATGCATATATAGTTATTTTTAGACTTTTTAAATATGGAAATGGCACATATTGTAAGTTTGATGGACAATCATAACGATGGATTTATAGGATATTTTTTCTTTTTGTTGGCAGTGTTTAGCTTAATACAAAACAGTAATAAATATTCAAGCTTTGAATTAATGACAAATAGCCTTAGGCTTGCAGTTCTAACTGATCAAAGATGCTGGCCTCTCTAACAGCTCTGACATGAGGTAGGTGATGCATATTTATGACTTCCATCTGTGAGTATAAAATCATAAGTGAATCAAATACCTTTTTTTTTAAAGATTGCGTTTATTCATGCCAGCTTCAAGAGGGTCTAAACAATTATGTGGGATACTGAGACCACTTTCTAATCTTTGTCCAAATATTATTTAAAAAAAATGATTACTTAACTGTATGAATAAATAAAGAGAAAAATGTGATTTGTTAAGCAGGGGATGATTGTGCGTATGCCTCTCATATGGCAACTAATGCAGAGGGAGCTAAAGTTTTCTCACAGCGAAGCTTAGCTCATTTAATTGGGTATAAAGCAGACACATTAAAAGGTCAGTGTCCCTGCAGTTTGCCAGGCTAGTTAAGTGTTTGTGAAGCTCCTGAATGAGCAGAGACTAAGTGCCTCTGTTTATGTAAAGCAGTATTTCTCCAAATGTGATTGGGTGGTAGATTTTAAGCGCTCATTATTATCAAAGCATGCAAGTCTGATATGCATAAGTCTGTCCCTATCAAAGATCAGTTCCTTTTACCTAAAGACGAGTTTCAGAAAAATGCTAGTTTACTTCCCATGAGTATCATATCTACTGGGTAACTTTGTAAATGTTGCCACCCTGCAGATGAATATAGTTAGCCTGCAAAGTCCGGAATGACAGGAACTTTTGGTAACTTCCAAAACAGATAATCTGACAGTCATGTGTGCCTTTTGCAGTGACTGAATTGGTGTAAAGTTATGTGAAAATGAAACAAATGAAACTGTTTAGCAATATTTCTCACATTATGTGCAGATTTTAAACAGAAACCCAGCTGACTGGCTACATGTTTGACTAAAGTTCTTGCTATTACCAAACACAACTTCATTTCTACACCCCTATAAACCGGAAAGAAGGTGGACTTAGCGGAGTGGTATCACAGGTTACCAGTGCAAAACATTATAACACATAGAAGAGCTTTAATCTTAGCTTAACCACAAGAGCACCAATTTAACTGCAGCTAGTGGCCAGATGACTAGAATGGGTTGCTGATGACAGAACGGAGATCAGGTGTGGGAGATCTGAAACACTCAGAAGGGTAGCTCTTCAGAGAGCGGCCAAGGTAAACAGTGGGCGTAGCAATTGAAATTAGTAGAAAGCATCCTGCTTCACACACAAAGGGATTCCCAAGCTGCTCTGTGTGATGAGCTGGGAGTGAAACCAGTTGCATATTATCCAACCTTCATCCTTATTGCTAAGGAGTAGGAAAGGTGTTATGTCGACAGGATTGTCATTAGTGGGGAAGCTGGAGGAGGTTGTTGGGTTCAAAGGGCAGATTTAAAGAAATGAGTGGGATGGGAGGTTTAGTACATAGCGTAGGCTTAGAACCTCCTCAGTCAAAATTTAGATTTTACATACTTACTAAAAAAAAGAGGTCTGAGTAAAACAAACAAAAGAAATCTATGCTCTTTCTGAAAGTGTAAACAAACTGTAAATCTGTAGTCTCTTCAGATCTTTCTGTCTTTCTGCTGTTCTGTAATAATATGTATTAAAAAGCAAACAGAGCAGAAACTGTAAATAATGCAGATAGTCCAATATAAGACGGTGGAACACCACCTTTACCTGTTTTTTCCACATTAAGCTTGCACTTGCCGCATTTGTTCTGGGCCTTTGTCCTCCACCTGACATGCAAGTCCATCAGTAACCTACACCAAGGGTTAGCGTATGTGTTCAGGATTCTAAGAGCCCTGTAATACATTGTATCAGGCTCCCAAGGTGAAAGGGAGAAACAAGGGCCCGAGATTAATTCGAGCCACAGTATAATGAGGCTGCTCTCAGACTTCCCCGGTGAATAAAGACAAACGGCTTTTGTTTGTGCCAGCTTTGCCATCTTGGAAACTCCAATAATTCCACTTCATGTCCAAGTCTCATCACAGCCAGAGCAAACAATAACAAATAAACTGTAATTGAGGGAGGCTTTTATTAAGTGACAGGATATTTTCATACTCTAGTGGAAGTAATCCCATGAGGGTGGGTGGAAGCAGGGAGAGCAGAGGATGGTGAATGTGAGATGACATAGCTGCCTTCCCTCCAGAGAGTGGTCTTTCATTGAGCACAAAAATATCTCACTTACAATTACTTTGCTCTTGGCTGTACGGACATTTGCATGCAGGACTCGTGTAGGAGCCATCAAATCAAAAACTTCACTTGCCAGGGTCAAGAGGATGGTAGCAAGGATCTAAATGCCATATAATGAAGTCATGCCATCCTTGCGGTGATAATTAAAGCCACAGTCAATAATGGATGTAATTTCTATATCAGCTGTTACGTCATGCCAGAGTCTACATGTTCTACAAGGTCAGAGCCATCCCATGAAGACAGACTGGATCACTCAGCTCTTTAAGTGAACTGGGACTTGACCGAAACTCTTTCAAGTGTAGTGACTTGTCTTCTGTAGCAAAGCATGAAAATATCAATAATATTGAATGAATGAATCAATAGTAGATAGTAAAATACTGCGACTCAGGATACATCAGTAAGTGATATTTGATGGTTCTCAAACCCAGTTGTTTTATCTGCTTTTGACTAGGGGAGATCGAAGCCTAAATAAACACGTATTCTGCCAAAGTAGAATACTTTGGGTTATTTTACAATTCTTAAGGTTACAAGTTAGCAAGAAGTAAAATTAAACACAACAGCCTTAAAGAGGCTTTGCCTCTTTTTCATAAACTGCATCAATAGGATCCACTATGTGCCCCATTTTAGATCCAGTTTACAAAGACTAATAATGTCGAAGTCAATGACACCCAAAGTATTTTGTTGCTGAGTACAATTTAATTTGCATCCAACTGCAATTATCCTTGTGGTGAGGTATGAATGAAGGCTTTGTAATGCGTCAGATCTCAATTGTGTTGCGTCAAATCTAAATTACTATATCTGCATCTCCTGTTTGAAAAGCGATTTGAATAGTCCTTATGCTGGTTGGTTGCTATTTTTCTCAACAGCAAAAACAATGAACCAATCACAGCTTTATAATTGTGTTCAAAAATTGGGAAGTCATGTGCCAGAGCTGAAAAAGATCAAATGAATAATGATAAAATAGGGAAATACACACACTGGAGGAGTCTTTGGAGGTTTGATTACTGTTCAGTCCTTGTTAAATAAGTGAGAGCTGACATTATGGTATGATGTCTTGGTTGTACCAGATCTCCAGTCTTTGAATAGAGATGGAGCAGGAAGATGAGAACGGTGGTGTTTCTTTACCTCTCTCTTTTACTAAACCGTATTGGAACTGTACATTGAGTCATCAAGATAGCAGCGCAATTCGCAGAATACATCATCTTCTTTACACCCTTCACTTCACAGGAATTTCATCAGCCAGATGCATTGATGTACAAAAATACATTTATTTGAAACAATTTCAAAATGACAGTTTTTTTTTTTACCGTAGAAATATTGAAATAAAGATGAAACAACATTACTGATGATGCATGCATTGTAGATTTTTGTGCACTGAAGAACATTACAATGCTTTTGCCTTCTGAAATATCATGAGAGCAAGAATTTCTTTCATTTTTCAAGTATGGATTCCAGAGAACTGGTTTTGTGGCAATTATGACATTGGATAAGACAGGAATTTCCAGTGATCAAAGTGGTGACTGAATAAACAATGAGCAGAAAAACACCAGGAATATACCCAAAGTGTATGAGCTGCTTTTACTTGTGGTACTTTAACTTTATAAATCAGAACATTTTTTAATCGCTATCCTTCCTTTCTTCATAAACTGTAAAGAAATGCCTCATTCTTACCTTGCAACAGCTGCAAAGCATTACTGCCTGGTAAAGAACCAGGTTAGTTATCATACATTTTAACTATTTCACAAGGTCAGATAAAAAAAAAAAAGAGAAAAAAGAAAGACAATGAAAAATACAAGAAAAGTAAGACTTGAGTTGTGCTCAGCACAAACTTTTTTTGATATTTCTTTCTGTTTCTCGTAATCCTGTGTTTGCTAATACGGATCAGAACAAAGTGACACCATCAAAGCCCCCACCCAAGCAAGATCCAGCCAAGCAAACAACCCTTTGCTTATGACATGTATTGAATATAACAAAGCTTTAAAACAATCTTTGTTCTGTGTGTGTTTTGTCTGCAGTAACAAGGCTTGGCTTGGCTGCTGTGGTTTGAGATGAGAACGCTCTGTTCAAGGTAATGCATATGTGATGTGACAGCCTCTGTCTTTCTTTAGTGTTTCCCCCTGCCCCTCTCACTTCTCCTGCAAGTGCTGTTTACTTGAGACGGGCGCTATGGGAAAGCTCTGCATGGGGCATCTTCAGCTCAGCTGTCCAGCTTTTTCTGATTAGTGTCACACTGGATACCAGGAGGCCGACGGGAGTCAATTCGAGGACATGTCACTTCTGTAGGAACTTAGCATTGGAGGAGAGTTGCATGCTGGGAGAACGCTATTCCCTAATTTCAAACTAAACGCAAAGCAATGAGGCAAGTGCTGAGTTGTGAATAGGCCTGATGCACCAGGAGGAGTAGATTTATTACATCAACCCAGCTTGAATGTACTGCATCGGCTCTGTTTATGTGCGAGGAAGTTTCAATAAAAACAAAATGTTCTCATCCTCACATTTGAAGAAAATCTTCTGGTGTTGTCCAAATCAGTTTTTAAGAATGTTTGAGCTGTACAAAGACTGTGGCAGGAGGAGAGGAGTGGATAAAACTATGACACTCTGTGACAACTGACAAATATAAAACATTGTCTGAGCTGCACAGAGCAGACACCCAAAACCCTGAGCAAGGGACCAAAAAAACACTGCACCATAGGGTTTCATTCTAAGATACTGTTGTGTGCAATTTTGAAGAAAATAACATGGCGATACATTTGTCACAAGGACTTTCTAAAAGTCTAAAGTCAATTTTCTTTTCATTTGTCCAATACTTTGGTTGATACTTAATTAATTAATACCTGACCAATGACATTCTCAACAGCAAAAGC
>JAQNCA010000024.1:24010175-24031978 GCA_029783725.1 Acanthurus tractus | reverse complement strand
TTAAAATGGGTCGACTTCACAGATGGCAAGTTGTTCACACTGCAAGCAAATATAGCAGAATTTCATGTAACCCTGTTGCTCTTTCATGTGTTTTAGCTTTAGCATTGTCTATGATAGTAATATTACTTCAAGTCCTCCTTTAAGTAACACTATGCCTTTGAAATAATACAGTATACTTGTCATTGTACATAATAATGTAAGGCTTTTCTTGTTAATATCACAAATGTGTTGAGATAGTGTGAAATAACTGTTTCTATGGTAAAGAATTTGCCAGCAGGAGGTAATTCAGACATTTCTGGAGGCTTTAAAATGTGTACATGATTACAAGTGCTGACTATGTCATAACACATGTCTTTTGCTCATGCAGCATCCACTGTAGATTCCACTCATTATTTTCAAGAGTGCATTAATGTCTGTCCTCGCAGGGAAATCACATTGCAGTTTCCAGTGTTACCGTGCTCCTTCCAAACCCTTGAGCTGAAAGACGGCGGCGTGTATGCTGCTGACCTTTCTCAAGCAGCTTGAAGGCTTTTTAGACCTTTTCTTGGGAGGTGAAATATAAGGAGGGATCCAGCTGGGTACACTCCAATGTCATTAGAGTGCAGCACACCACAGAACGTCACAGAGCAGCACATGCCAAGCTGTTAATACCTGGCACTTTGAGCTACAGACATCTCGTGGCTGTGTGCCTCCAGAGACTGTGTGCTTAATGAAACCAGTGAAGCAAAGAATACAATGTAAGATCTGTCCAGCAGCGGAGCACAGGAGTAGTGGACGACTACAACAGCCAAAGCCAATAAAACAGTGGAGTTTTCCAGTCTGCGTTATTTACAGTGTGCCTACATGAATCCAGCATTGATTTGATACCAGAAAAACAGCAATAATATATATGTAGACGGATATATTTTTGGCATGGGTGCATTTTGAGTTTCTGAAGTGTCACTAACCTCTCCTTTGCCAGCAGTTAGAAACCCAACAGTGTTGTGACTCTTCAAGCATTCTTTAATTCTGCGTCTCTGATTTCTGCCTCTTGTTCTGCCCTTAAATTGTACAGTGTTCTTTCTCAAGGACTAAATAATCAACATAATTATACTGAGAGTAACACTCATTTTGCGGTTGGATGGCTATAAAAGAAATAGAACAGATGTTCAGCTTTTGATGGCAAGCATAAAAGATCCCTCGTCTCAAGGAGCTCCACTTAAAATCAAACCCTACCCATACTCCCCTGTGTTCCTTTGCCTGGGATGGAGACAGACTGACAGGAATTTTAATTGGTGCACCAAAGGAAAAAATTTGTTGTCAAAACATCGTTATTACAGTTCAATTTCCCAGCACTTTAAAATGGAAAATAGGAGATGCATCAGCATTACTAAATCAATCGTACAGGTCAGTATCATGGTTGATAACTTAATGGTGTTATTGAAAGCAATGAAAAAAAATGTGTCTTACCTAGAGTTAACTGTGTGTTGTACACAATCACCCGCACACCAGGCTTGAGCTCAAACTCGACCAAATTTTGGTTCAGCGCACTTACAATTATATCAGATACCTGGAAAAAATATGGCATTTAACATTTGAAGAACATTTACGGCCATGTTTTTGATCTATTTTATTTAGAGTTAAAATTAAGAAATGAAAAAAAGAAATATTCAAAATGGAAATGGGAGGATTTCATGAATTTGTAATATAAAGATCAAACCATCTGGTTGGCCACACCTGTTCTAGCTCCTCCTCACTCTTTTTCTTGCTCACTGATTGGTTCTTGTGAGGTAACAGGAAGAGCTCAGCAGCTGTCGGAACTCCAGGGAACACTGCCACCAAGAGCTGCTCCTCTGGGAAGTCACTCACCTGTGATAAAGAAAAAATATGTATTATTAGCTATCACCACACCCTGACAGTGATGATTACAAATGGCTTTATCTCTGGAAAAAAAAAAGAAAAAAGTGACTGCTCTGTGACCTTGGAATCATACGCTTACATCAGTTCAGTCAGGCGACTCTGGAGAAAGGAATTATTTTGTGAATGTTATGTATGTACTTTCATATTTGGGTGTGATGAGGTCAGAACATCTTCACCCCCCGCATGGAAGAACAGAGCTCAGCTCAGCAGGGAGTTGGGAGTGAGGATAATGACTTCCCTACCGGGGGGAACAAAAACTCAAGTGCACCTTCATAAGCCAAAGAGTGTGTTGATACATGTTGCAGTGAAAAGATTATGCAGTAAGAGTGTCATGCAGACGTGAGCTGACTGTCTGAATTAGCACTTTGCCTCAGTTGGTATGTGGTTGCCACAGTCAGTGCCTGCCACATCAAAACAGTATGAGTAGATGGCATCCACAACAAAAAGTGAATATAGAACATGCATTGCGGTAAAATCTGATTAAGCAACTTCATATATTACATTAAATTCCAAATACATTTAATGTACTTGCATTAAAATGCAAATAGTCAACCTGTTTAGAAATTGCAGAATTATACCTAATTTTCCATGAAAAGGTAATTTTTGATCTTAGGAAGGAACTTAATTATGTACTCAAACTCTCAGTCACATTATAATTGCCTGCCTGCGAGTCGCTGCTGGAGGCTAACTGCTTGTATACAGTCAGCACTTAAGCTAAAAAAGTAACAGCAGTTCAGATGTAAGTGTGCATCTTAAAGTTGCACATTTTTCACTCTCTTCATTAAGTTTTTGATTCCTCGATGTTATGCTTGTGAACGGTTGGTCTTCTGAAGCATGAATTACCTTTTTTGTTGTTGTTGTTGATTACCTTAAAACACAATTTTAGTAATCAGAAAAAATAGAGATACAGATACCTGTATGTTTTCATTTATATCATTTTACATCAAAAATTTAATAAATACAGAATATCAAATATTATTTTATTGGTGAAAAGCAAAAATAATATTTTGAATAATATATAAACTACTGTGAAACAAACCTCAGATGTTTGTTTCTCATTTACTTTAAGTACAAGAGACTTGATATTTAGGAAAATAAGCATTTGCCTCAGCTCGTTATTAGCATTTTAACCGGTAATCTGGAACTCTGGCAGTGAAGTAACTGTACATTTAGGAAACTATTTTCCCTTACAACCGCTGATGCTTAGTTGTTCTTTAGCTTATAAGAAAGAAAGAGGCAGAGGCAAAGAGAGAGAGGAAGAAAGTGTGAAACACCTAAATAGATGCAGAGTGAGAGATATGAAGAGCCAGTGTTGAAAGCATTATGACCTTTATGTCTGGTTGACAAATGTAAAAGCTCCCTACATTTTCAGGATTCATTTTTAGGAACAAACGGAGTATAGTGCTGCATGGTTTTCTTTAATAGGCTACATAAGACACAGTGCTCACTTTGTACAGTTAAACAACATGAGCACTGTAACCGCCTATAAAATCAGTGAAGCCAGCCATGGAGGTCAAGCCTGAGCAGGCACAATGTAGATATAAAGCCGGGTCAAGCTGAGTAAAGCTCTTTGCTCGGGTAGGAGTGAAGCTGAGGACAGTTAAAGGGTAAATTAGGTCAGAGCTAAATAAAACTCGTGTTTGTCAGTTGTGAAATCCAGTGTAATAGCACAACCAGACACCCTCTGCAGGGTGCTTTTCGATTACCATCATTAAAGCAAAAAAGCTGCATAAAGACATAATTTGTGGGCCAGCATGAAAGCACCTCAAGTCATTAAAAGTGTACTAGTCATTGGTCCTTAAGTTGATTGTGCTGTTGAATGTGTGCTGGACATTGACTGTGAGTTTTCAATGGTCAGTTAGTATTAAAAAACTCAAGCAGCAGTTCAATCTTCAGTCCAGTCCAATCCTTGTGAGTTAAGGAGGGACAGCTGTTTTGATTTTATGTATTTCTTTGGAGAAGCTTTGACATTTTCCCTGTGCTCTGTGCAGGCGTGTTGTTATATTAGAGAGCTCAGTTGTCTAAGTTGTCTACTTTGAATTCTTATTCTTGAAAGTTAATGCTGCTACGTACACATCTCTGCACAAGTGGTCCATTTGTTCACCACAGGATCAGTCCAAGGGCTGATTAAAAGCACTTTGCAAATCTTAAGCTTGATAAGTCATTTACAATCATTTGTTCTTGAAGTTGTTCTAATATATAGTTAACATTTAAGAGAAACATGATACTCACAACACAGTAATGTAAGGGAAATTTATACGTGTTGTATCTTTATTCTACTGTTCGTTTTAAATAAATCCTTGGGTAAACATTTCTGGCTTCTTCTCATTTTCCAAGGATGTCAAAAGTCTATATTTTTAATAAAAAAAGAAATGCCTTGTAAATGTTTCTGATTTTGTTTGCAGAAAAGCATTACTAAGCCCATAGCTCTTAACTAGTTTATACAAGGAAGGGAGGCGGGGCCTGACCAGGGCCGTTATCACTCTTCATTTAAGTGCCTGTGATGTTTTTATGTTTTCCTAGCTGCCTGGGCAGACAAAGAAGTGGGTTTAGCCAAACACATCAATTATCAAGCACAGAAATCGCTATTTAAGTATCAAAGTAGTGGACAAATGATAACCCTGGGCAAGACTTGTTTTAAGAGAAGGGGCAGCTGAGGGAAAGACAAAGTAAATAGAACGACAGAAGAGGCAATAGCCTCTGAAAAAAAATCAATAATCTTTGACCATGTTTGCTCTCATTGCAATCAGTTATTTGTTTAAAAAGCTGGCTGGCTGCTTTGGGGTGCTCTCTTTTGATGCTCTGCAAATTTACTGCCGTATACAAAAGGCTGATCACCATGGCAAGTCAAAATGAGGCGAGGCAGTTAAACCAAACAGTAAAAGATGAGGTTTGCCACTGCAAGGGGGTCTGGCTGAAGCTGGTTTATAAAAAGATTTCAAAGTGCAATATTTTGTACATGTCTTGGTCAGGACATGAATGACACCATATGTAGAAGATATTGCACCTTTAGAGATACAGCACATGCAGTATTTTATGTGAACAACTCAATTATCTCTTTTATAAGTTCTAGTTTGAACTTAAATTGACAAATACCCAGAGATCTAATATCTCAGCTTTTTTGCATAATACTTAAAAATACATAACAGAATATTCTCTTCTTGACTTCTTCTTGAATGTAAAAACATTCTAAAGCATGCTTGTAGCTCTGTGTTACTATAGTTTGTGCATTGAGCTATGTACCACACAGTAACCATGCCAACATGCTCACAATGACAGGGTTGACACATTAATATTTTGTAAGTAAATTATTTGTTCTACAATATGAGCATCACTTTACAAGTTGTACAAATCAGCACTAAAGAGAAGGGTATTTAGTCCAAAACCAACATTATAGGAAATAAAACTTTTGATCTGATGATGTCAGACTAGTAAAGTGCTAGTAAGTGCCAGGAAATCCCCAACATTAAAAAGGAACCATGTTATTTCAAATTTTAATCAGTTGTTTTGCTCCCTCTTCCAGGCTCTATACAGCATAGTACTAGCATTCAACAATGCTAACCCTAACTGCAGCCTATGTATTTAGAATTAATCCAGATATCAATTGAAATTCACATTGTGAGGTAAATCTCTCAAAACCTAATATGCATTCTAGTCATTAAAGAGCAAGTTAATCATCATCACTACAATCATTGAATCTAAACGAAGTGAAAAGATGAAACAACCATTCGTGTGCGTGATTTACCATGCATCAGCTGGATGAGAAAGTACTTTGGTGCCTTTGGGGAAGCAATAAGGAGATGATAGCTTGATAGCTTGCATTAACCTTCAAGGAAAGCTATGGGGGAGTTTGAACATTGTAAACTGTATGAGTTTGAACTGAGAAACGTTAAGGGAAATGTGAGAGGGAGGTGGCTGAAGATAGAGAGAGTAGGATGAAACTACCTCTATCTCTGAATGTGCATTAAGGACCAGCAGAGGCAATGGTACTGAAATGAGCCTAGGTGAAGAGTGCAAAGTCATGACTTGAAAGATTCAGCAACAGGGCTAGACGGTGCCTCAGTTAAATGGACCTTGACTTTAATTGCAAGTTGTTCCCTCTCTCATCTCCTGTTTTAGTGTTGGGGAGTTGTTTACTATGTTGAAAAGCCATCAGTTCTGGACCGGCCTCTGTCTCAAGCAAGAGTTCTCAACCATAACAAAATAAAGGGAAAAAAATAACCCTCCCTGTCACCAGGAAGGGTTATTTGTCTGTCATCTTCCACCCCATAAACACACCCACAGCCTCTTCATTTGGGTCGTAGCTGATGTCAAATTCCATCGTGATCATGTTTAAGATGAATACAAAGTGACAAATCATCCACAACGCATAAGTGATATTACAAAACAATGGTTCACTAATAGGCAAGAATCGAGTGAGGTAAGACTTAAGATCCATGTTTCCATCATTTCGAATAAATTTAGTTTTGATTATTTTGATTGATGCACACAGTTGCTTTAAACTCAGTAAGTTATGCAGACATAACAGATCGTAAAACTTTATGCTATAAATACAGTGCAATCAAGTTTAGTTGGTGATGAAATGAGAAAGTAGTTAAAATATGACTAGCAGTATGTTGAGTACACAGTGCACTGTGTGCTATTACAGCAAGACTTAATCACATTTTTTATGGGCCTCGGGCCCAAAATAAAATTGATCTGTGGGCCACCACTGAGCCCTCATCCAGTTTTTTCTCTGTACAATATGTACTTGATTTATTAAGTGGCCAATAAAGAATTATTTAGGTATTTGATTAAAAGATAGGTTTGCAGTCTTTGAAGTTTGTCTTCAAAGACTGAAGTTTATCTTCAAAGACAGGATGACAAGTTTTAAAATCTTTCTCAGAACAATATTGTAGTGCTGGTTTTGCTTGCATTAATCAGGCCTTCTTACTGGCCCCAAAGAGAATTCTCAGAATTTTTCAATACAAGTGACAGGGGACAAAAACAACAGCTCCAGCTCTTAAATTTAATTTCAAAGTTTTCTGATGCTCTTTGTCTTCCCGGATCTCCACTGAAGCCTAACAAGAACAGAACATAAAGAAAGAATGTTCTACAAACTTTATAAAAGCCTTAAAGGTAGATCTGAACTCAGCTTCCTCTCCAAGAGAGGTGAACCCATTAATAATGTGGTTCAAATTAGAACTTTGTGATAATTTAATTGGTTATAATATTTGGTATTTAACTACATACAGCAGCAAGCACCGATAAACTGCTCACACAGTAAACCTGAAGCCTTTGGGATCAAAGGAACTGTTGGGATTCAGGAAAAGTAGCTGCTTTAACTGTTTGGTAAGAAACCACTGATTTTTAGTCAGCTGTGAGGTGAGGCAAGCCTCGGTGAAGTTGGCTTTATAAATGAAGCCGAAAAAATGGATATTGTAATTTACTATACTTTTCGACAAGCTGGCAGTTGTGACTTGAGACAGGCTTCCAGCAAATATGTAAACAATGCAGCTCTGAGACAAAATGATAACATTTTGTGAATCAAAGATTAAAACCTACAAAAAAGGTTGCAATAGTCTTTTATATATAGAATACTGTTGTTTTTAAACCTAAAAAGCCAGTGATAGATTTTGCATAATAGAGTTGTTATGATTATTTACTGTATCTGTTGTTGATAACCTTATCCTCTGCTCAGAAGGCTGACAGCTCAGGTACAGCTGATTCCCAGATTTGCTCCCTCCTCCCTTATAGCTGACCCCTCAGTTGCTGTTTTTGTTTTAGTATTCTGTTAAGTGCTCAACCCAGTGACCAGAAATCAATTTTGCCATTGGATATTTTCTCAAACCACAGGAATATGGAACGATAGGCTCTGTTGTATTTTTTTTTTTATGAAGAGACTTCACATGTCTGTGGTTAATGTTTGGTAAGGTTACAGCACAAAACAAGCTCGCTGAGGGTCGATAAAAAATCCTATTTTGCCTTAAAATTCTTGGGTTTTGTAGCCTGAAAAATGGCTCTAAAATGTTCAGAGTAAAGGTGGCTGAAATTACTTGGCTGTAACTGTCAACCTTGTTGAGGTCTTGAACACTGACCTGCTGGTTGGCAGCTGTCTGCTGCTGCCAGTTCAGAGGCAGAACAACAATATATTCCATTGCAAATTTTGTAAAAATGTGGAAAGATACAGGCTGTTTGAAGAGGCCCAATTAGACCATATATATTTTAGGCAGATGCACATGAGTCTTCTGCACACTAAAAAAGTTTACTGGCTGCCTTTACACTCAGAACCACCCAGATTTCATATAGGTCTCAGTAATTGGTGGAGTTCATCAGCCTTTTATAGCCTGGGAGCACATCAGTAACCCTGGTGATTCATTAAAAAGTGAAATTTACATTTTCAGTTGAGGGTTTTTAACAAAACCAGTGTGTCTAAAAGGGTTGTTTATGTTGATTAAGTCTATATAATTGAACAGTAACTGGTTACATCTGCTCTTCAGCAGTATATTTAAAATAAACAGTATTACATGGAAAACTGATTTTTTTTTTGCAAATTATTTTACTTTAGATGTCACCAAAGTCCATTGAAAGGAAAATCGATTGGCTCAGAAGCACGAGCCTGAGTCTGGGTTATCTAGGTTATTCATGAAATACGTTTTTTCACCCATTTAAATCTTCTTCCAAAAGTGCCCACCTGCAGCTTTAACTCTCAATCTGTTAGTGAGATGGCCAAGAGCACAGCACAACCAAATGCAGTAAGCTATTCATGAGCAGTGAATAGGGAGATGAGGAGCACTTAACAATGATGGGTGAGCTTCCCACACACACTGAGAGCACTCACACCCCTCCAACATTCAGGTACGCTTACACACACACTCACACACACACACACACACACACACCAAAGACACAGTGACAGGTATCGTAACTGGTAGGTTCCTAACAAGCCCCCATGCTTGAAGCTCTGAGTTCATTTTCTTGGTGACTTTTAAAATTAAGGAATCAGTGCTCATGAAGCCATCTTGGGAGGGAAGAAAAGCAGAAGCGTCTTTACACCTGTCTAATGATGTATCACAGGATGGCCTGAGGGCGTTCTGTTGCCGCACCGATGAGCCCAGAGTATTGGGCAGCAAAAGGTAATAAGGGCACATGAAATAACTGAAGAAAGAGCAGGGGAAAAGATAGCAGGATATATAATGACAGAAAGGAAAGGAGCCGAGGACAGACAGAAGGATGGAAAGAAGGCAGCGGAAAGGACAAAGAAAATGAAAATCACTCACTTGGAGCAGAGCCTTCTTAATTACTCTCCCCACATCCTGTCTCCACTCGGTTATGTCGGGGTTGAACTCGTCCAGATTAGGGGAGAAAGATAAAAGTAGAGATTTGAAGAATTCTGTCGAGGAGAGTCGGGGGAGAATCAGCCATTAATTCACTCGGATCCGGGGGCATTATTCTCAGGGAGCTGTGCCAACTGTCATTTTGCTCAAGTTGAGTTTCAGGTAGTTAACACTTGATGAAAAGAAGAGGTTTTCTCATATCCCCTGCACTTCCCTTTGGCTAAATGTACCAGATGCACTTCTAGATAATTAGAAAATGTCGCAGCTTTACGCCAACTCATCCACTGGTAATAAATCATTGCATTTTTACTGATACTTGCTGCTGGATCACTTGATTTCAAATGAAGATATATTCTTTAGAGGTTCTAACAGTAATGTGATATATTTTACTGAAGTAGGAGCAGTTTCATTTCAGATACAATTTACACACAGCAGAGACAGAATATGTCTGCAGACTAAAATGATCTATTCTGAATTATTTAACTGCTGTCTATAAAACTGCATATTCTTATCTCATTAAAACTAAGAAGATACCAGTCACACAGACTTATAGCTATGAGCTGAAGAGCATGATAAAAAGGGGAATACTGACCTTTGACTGCTATGGTCTTGGTATCCTGCAGTATTGTGTTGGCTGCAGCCACTTGGACAGTGATAGTGTGCATTCCCTCAGTGGGGAAGGTGTAAGAGATACTCCCTTCAAGTGTTACCACTGGCTGCAGGCACAAAGAGGACAGGCACAAAATGTGTCCCTTTTAATCAGGTGTGCAGCAAAAAAAAAAAAAAAAAAGAAGCCAACAAACAGTCACAATTATAGAAATTAAGACTATAATATATGCATGAGTTGTCCAGGATTTACCTCAGTATTGTTGCCCAGCCACCAGAAGTAAGTAACAGTACGTGAGTGACTAGGTAAGACCACTGCTGTGATGTTCACCTCCTTGTTCTTGATGACCACAAAGGGAGCGAGAAGCTGCACGTGCTCCACCGGGCCTGAGACACAAACAGCACACAGGAGTTGATGTGAAGCAAACTAATGAAACACCTTCTAATTAGGTGCTCTTAGAAATCCCAAGCACATTTAACATCACGACAAATTATTATACGACCATTCATCTCGAAAACTAGACTTATGAATACGATTTAGAAAACACATATGGTTGTACTTTGATCCTCTTCAGGTAGTGGTGTCTGTTTGCAGCCCGGTTTCCTAAAGCCCTTATGAACCTATAAAAGACAACATTGTCCTCTGGAACCACTGACTAGAAAGTCAGTTTGAATAATTTAAAATGACGGCTGATCAAATCATGTTTTTTGATTTTCTTTGTTGTCTGACAGAATAAGGCAGTGACAGTCATGTGAAAAGGTCCTTGTGGTTCAGTAACCAAGGTGAAGTCCCATTCCAACACTGAAAATATGTCCCTATCAAATATTTTTGACATGATACCTTCTGGGTAATGCTGCAGAACTCCCCACTAAGAATCTAATAGGACCTGACAGGGGTCTCGGTTGCTTTACACTAATCTCAGGGATGAAGTTTCCCGCCAAAGACTTTGGTAGAAAAACTCCAATGGAAGGTTTGTAAAGTGCTGTGGTCTGGGATGTTCGTCTCGCCGAGGCCTCTGTTAGCGTTCATCCTCTTTAACCAGAACTAATCTTTATCCCCACTTTGAGATGCTCAGTGTGTGTATGCGTGCGTGTGTGTATGTGTGAATTTATGTATGTGTGTGTGAATCAGAGAAAGGAGTTATTTGGTAATAAAATGTGTCTAGCAGAGAAACCATTGTAGTGGTTTTTGGCATTTCTCCCTAAAGCATCACCTCCACTGTGAAAAAATCCAGCTATATTTTTTGGTGTCAGAAATGTAGCTGTACATTAAAACTAACTGAACGAACTGATGTAAAAGCAAGTAACAAGAGACACAACATCAGTTGAAAGGAGCATGTATGATTACCTTGAAACCTAAAATGATAAACTATGTCTTTGCTGTTAGAACAGAACCGGAGAGCTTGATGATCCGTGGGCTGTGATGCGTGCTGCTGTGCAAAATCTGCTTAAAAAAGCTATTGTTATCCTCAGACAAGTGGCAATTAACTCCAGCGGCCTTAAAGGCTCACTTCTCAGACTCTGTGCTGCCCCCAGTGAAACCTTGCATAAGAAAGATTGTTATGACCTTTCTCCTAAAAGTTATTTGTGTTTATCACAGCTGCTATGTTGCATAACACTGCGTATAGGTCAATGGAGTTCACATCAGATGAGCTCAGTGTGACTGTCATTCAGTTTAGCATATTTTGGCACCTGGTCGTATACTGATGAAAGAACACATTGCTGCTTGAGCTTAAATATGGATGACAACCTTAAAAAACAAAACCCAATTTTCTGATTGCTCAGGCAGCTTTGAAACTGCACAACACATTTCAAATTGAGCAGTGCCCAAACATGCACTCACAAACACACACACTCATGCACACAGAGTAGCTAGTGTACTGGGTTCACGTAGCTAAAGGCAAAATCTAAAGCAAGTTTATTGTGTCGCACCACTCAGACAAAAGGCAATTCAAAGTACTTGAGAGAGGCATTGAAATACATAAAAAATGAGACATTAAGAAAACATTAAAGTTGCATTTAAAATGACAATAAATACAAAATGCTAAAACAAGCAAGTAAATAATTAAAGATTAAAACAAACTTGTGTTTAAAAGATGATAAAAAAGCGAGCATATAAATATTTGCATGCAAAAAGAATATTATTGCAAAGCGGTAGCATTAACACCATGTTTGAAGCCCTGATTTAAAACTCAGCTTAAAACTGAGCTGCTGAAACAGCTCAGTTTCCACATAATCTGATCCAATCACTGTCAGTCAGAGCAGAAACTGTCACAGAGAGGTGTTGATTCAATTGTACAATCACTTTGGAGGCCACACTTTGTGGTTCTGTTAGGCTGGGGTGGATGCAATAATAAAAAAATACTTGTCAGGTTAGCACAAATCAATTCAAGTGCTCCACAAAATACCTCCCCCATAATGCACATTGTAAAAAAGTAACAATCATTATAACCTTGATAGACATTATTTACTGCAGGACTGTTGTAGTTGCAGTTCAAGGCAAATTAATTGGAAAGTGTCATGCTGGCGAGCTCGGCTACAGTACCAGCTATTCTCCTTCAAATGAAACTTCGCCACACTGGAGGAGAAATGTAGCAAGCTAAGCTACAGCAACATGTCAAAAGTAGTTCACTGCACTAAGGCTGTTTTTTCTTACACTGAACCATCTTCAATCCACGTCAATCCCATCCCACTGATCAATAAAACTGTCAGTCATGCAGATAGATGGGTAAAACAAAATTGAGCTGTTCTCACCATTCTCACTTAGAGCAGCTTCTCTTTGGGCTGCACAGTAAGCACCTTCACACAGTCTGTTGTTTCACTTATAGCATTTATTTCTCAAGTTACGAGTAGAGAGGCTGCCCCTGCTTTCTCAATCCTCTGCCTTCTCTCCATCAACTCAAGCTCATGAGTCTGTATTCTGCTGGAGCAGATGTAGTTTAGGCTTATGGAGGTTCACCTCTAAGGTACCATGTATGTGTGAGTGTTGCCATGGTGTAACTTACCGACCCTTACTTTTTTTATGTCATACCACGGCAGAAATTCTCTGCTGTGCTTTAGCTTCAGGAAGTCTTTGGGAAAATGTAGTTTGAGTGGAAAGTATCGTGCTATTTGATCAATAAAAAAAAGTCGGCGAGTGAAAAGCTATTGGATGGATAGAAAAGGGGCACTGCTGCCAAGTTAGCAAGACATTTAGTTAAAGCAGCAATGCTGCCATGTGACTGCTCCCAAATTGTAATCCCTCTTAAAATCATTTTTATTTTCCTCTTATAGACACCTGATAGATGTTTTCTATGTTCTGACTACAAAGAGCTCTTTACCTGACTGTGCTGAGTGTGACTGGTCTTCACACACAGTGTCTCTGATTTGTATTTTTCAACCCTGCAGATGTTCTCGTTTCTGAGAGGCCAAATTCTGTGAACCTCCTTTCATCTGGACTTTTCTTCAACAGCAGCACTTACATGTGACGTGCAGGAAGAGCGTTGTGGTATCATAGCCCAGTGTGTTCTCTGCCAGCGCCGTGACACGGAATATTCCAGCAGATTTGTAGATGTGTTTGATCCCCTCCTCCGTCCAGCTCAGGTTGGAGTAGGACACAGCTGTGCCATCGCCGAAATCCAGCTGGATATTGGTCCGCAAAGAGTCACCCTGAAACACACAGCAGGACTTCAGTCAGCTACAGATGCTGTGCACATATATATCACTTTACTGTATGAAAATACTCTCACAACAACACACAGGGGCCATAGTCAGTCAGGAATCAAGCAAAACAGTAAAGCTCATTGGCAACGATGATATACTCCACACAATGTGCAGAACATTGAAAGGCCTGTTGACATTGAAATAAATAGTACTTCACGAAGCAGATGAAGGATATGTGCATAGCCTTTATATAAGACCTCTGTAGGTCATTTCATAAGGAAGCTATGGCTGATGTTTTTCTGATGTCTATCAAATTACAATTGGTAAGTGAAAGGTGTTTCAGTGACATCGTGAGAGGTCAGCTTGTGAGTTTAGTGGAGCATTGAAGAGCCAGTTGTTTCCTCAGTAACGGTGGAGACCAACAGCAGAGTTAAAAGACACTCCTTCAAAAAAATGTGGTGATTCCGCATTGCTTGATTTGTTCTGAAATGGCCACGAATTATACTTGATCTGATTCCTTTCTGGTGAACACATAAATAAAGGGACATAACACTAAAGAGAGTTAGGCGAGAAAGTTTTGCCTCTTTTGGTTGAACATGCAACAATGGATACCTTATTTCTGACTCAGAAAAACAAGGTGGGAGTAAAAATCTAAAGTTAAAAAACCCACATACACATACACACATAAAAAAACACATTTGAGAAGTAAGCTGCACTTTGGTCACCACATCCACGCACAGTTGATATGGCATCCACCTCTGCAATACTTACCAAAAAATGTATTTAATGTGTGTGATTACACTTCATGTAAATGATATGCTGGCATTTTCCAGTGTTTTAGAAATGCACGTTCATTCTCATCAAGTTCATAGTTACATTACATAATTATAGTGCTCGGATATAATTACGTAGTTAAATAATTACAGTTGTTATTTCAATTATTTCTTGTCCAGACTAAAGTACTAAATGTGTTGTATGTGGTGTGAACACTACTAGTTCCAAATCTTTTCTGACCAGTTTAACAGAAAAACAATTTGCTCAATAAAAAAAAAAAGACTTTAATTTCTTTGTTTTGCACAAATACTCATTTGCAAAACAAAACACTTGGTAAACAATAATTAGTGAAAAATGATGAAACTTGTTCAAGGACTCCTTGCAGACAGCTGATTTTGTTTAGAAGTTAGTTCATGAATAAACAATTATCCCAGTCAGCTTTAATTTAGCATGATCTAGATGCTTGTCTTTCAGTGTGCTGTGTCCTTAAATGTCAAAAGTTTTTTTCATTATTAAATTACTCCTCCCAGAAAGGTGTTGGATGTCTGTATATAAACGTGTGTGTCAGAGAGAGGAGCAGGGAGAATTTTGAGTTTGCCCATGAGCGTCTGTGTGTGTGCACACCACCCCACCATGTTTGCCTTTGCATGGTGTGTGAGTCTTCAGCTGCCTGCACAGTTTCCTCTGGGAATCACATCTGGCACGATGCGAGGATCAACACACAGCGCAAGTGTTGGTGGCTCCAGCTGCCACGGCGACCAAATCTGCTCTCATCCCCCCAGGCCTGCGGAGGCAAACTCCCAGGCTCCCCTTGGCACATTGTAGCGCAATGCTACTGGGATCTTCATTTGTAACACTACATTAGCATGCCAGCTTCGCAAAAACGCACAATGAAACAAAACACACCTATTGTTAATGTCCTCTCTCCTGCTCTTTTGCTCCTTACATCCCTCTCTACCTAATTCCTGTCTTTGTGTGCTTCGGAGCGTGAGACACGTGAGGTTTGGTCAAGGCTTCTGGGAATTTTTCATGTCGCTTTGCCCGAAAAAATGATATCTTGGATAAGTGGCTGGAGGGAATAGAGAACAGCTAAGAACAGGGTTTGACAGCACAGGCATTGTTAAAAGCTGTAATGAGCTGGCGTGCAAACAAGACTTGGGCATGGTGGCGCCGATGTCACTCAGCTCTTTCCTGTGTCTGCTGTCCATTCTGTGTTCATGCTTGCTCTCTATATCAGCCACAATGGGATTCACTAATCTGCATGAGACTGATGCTGGCCCGTCTCTCTAAATGTCACTCTTTGTGTGCATGTATCTCCCAGGGCTGAGCAGATCCAAACACATCGTGGTGGGAGCCTTGAGGCTGGGACATCAGTGTTGGTTCACAATGAAAGCACTGTTGTACCGGTTGACAAGGATTTTGACACACAGGCCGGCATTTGTTCAGGTGTGTGTCAACCTGAAACCGCAATGTCAACTTGACGGGTGGTGGGAAAAGGTAATGCTGCTGTGAATAATCCTGAAAAGTCATTTTAGTTGTTTCCACAGTCGACAGAGCAGCATCTGTTTGAATCTCTGCTGTGACAAGTTAATGTATACCAGTGAAATTTGGTCAGCTGTGAGATTAGAAACTTTTTTTTTTTTTGAATGATGAGAATTTATGATAACAAGTTACCATAAGAGAGGTAATTGGTGGGCAAAAACCATTCAGACGACTGAAAAATCTTAAAAATATTTTTTTGTATAAAATATCTTTTTTAGAGCAGCACAGATCCAAATTCAAATTCACTTTACTTATAAAGCACATTTCACCAAAGTGCTACACATGCATAAGATTCCATAAAACCCTGATACACATAAACACCGCAAAATACATTAAAATGATCAGATAAAAAAATCTGTAAAATATTTTAATAACCAAATATATACACAAAACACATAAAAGCACATGCAAAAATATTAAATAAATGAAAACCATTAAAGGGCAGACCACAGAGCTCTTTGGTGGTGTTGAAGGCAAAAGAAAAAAAATTAACTGTGAGATTTGAAAATTTCTTATGAAGGGGCTATTTTGACATGGAGCAGTAACTCATTCCACAATTTTAGGGGCAACTGCTGAGAAGGCGTGGTCCCCACCAGACTTTAGCCTCGTGTTTGGAAAATGCAAATGGATGCAAATGGTCGGCCGACCTTTAGAGACCTCGAGGGGACATAAACACATGAGGGGTCAAAGATGCATTGAGAGACCACCTCATAAAGAGATACAAAGACAAACAGTGAAATTTTAAAATCAGTTTTAAAATGGACAGAGAAGTCTGGCTAATGCCAACATGAAGTGTGCTGCAGTAGTCTAAACATGTAGTGATAAGAGCATTAATGAGATGATCAAAGGTAAAAGAGATCTGATCTTAAATAAAAGCCACATGTAATAAAAACTGGATTTAACCACAGAATTTATTTGCATGTCCATTTTAAAATCACGATCAGTTTTTTACCACCACCTAATAATATAATATATGTTATGATGAACAAATGTATTCATTCTGCTGTCTGCAAGGTGTGCAAAAAAAGAAGAGAAAAAATGAAGAAATTTTTGGATCTTTAAATGTTACAAAATGACTCATTCTTTATTTCCATCAAGAATTTATTGGATTAACTCTCTTACTCTCCTCTAAAAAAATCTATCTGGAATGTGTACTTGACAGGCAGTGAGCAAGGTGTTTACTTTTTCTGCACCTCTCATCAACTCATTTTAGTAAAAAACCAAACATCTTAAATAATGACAGCGCAGACTTTTAAAATGAAGGCTACAGTAAACATTTTAGCAAGGAATCCCCAACAGTCTTGCCTGTCATGTTGAATCACAACGTTTGTCAGCAGGAGACTCCGTCTAACTTTTCCACCGGGGGCAGAAGTAAGTTTCACAAAAAGAACAACACAAGCACAAACATTTTCTCCCAAATGTGACTAAAGTGTGATGCAGAAATCTGGCTGATGGAAATTCAAACTAACAAAACAATTGTTAGGAAGATCACAGGAGGCTCATCCTGGGTTAACCAAGAAGGAACCTCTGTGTGAGTGCTTTGAGCTTGTAAACCTTTTAGTGAGTATTAAGCTCTGGATACTTTTAAATATTGCAATGGCCACACAAACGGGAACAGGGATGGGACCACAAACCCCAAAAGTGACTGAAATAAGACAACTTAAAAGTTATAAATAAATCCTTTTAAGTTTTCACACCTTAAGGGGATAATTAAAAAGATATAATAAAACCTAAAATAACTTCTGAAAAATCTCCTGAATTTTTGAGTAGAAAAGTGTCTCTCTGATCAAAGTACAAAAATGGAGCTTGTTCTCCTCAGTGTCTCTAACTTCAGCACTGAGCTGGCACTGCTCTTGTTAGTTCAGCAATGCCAACAAAAGTGAAGCCAAATCTGATTGATGACAACACTGAAGCAAGAGAGAACCAGTTTATCCCCAGGCAGGAAGTCGGATCTCACTCCGCGTCACCATCTGATTCGATCAGGCATACTTGTTGATTGAAAAATTAATTAGTCACAAAAAACAAAATGGGATGAAAATACTGTCGCCTGTGCAGCTTTTTCAGGCTTTAGCTTTGCCACATGCAGAGTCATGGGATTCAGGTCATGACTCCAGATTTTCAGTGCAAATTTTTACCTTCAGAAACTTATAATAAGTAACACTGTCCAACTAAAATGTGTAAAAACAAGTAGACCTATATCTGTCGTCTGTTTTATTTTTACATGATTTCAAAAATTTCAAACAACTGATTGAAAGATGATTGAAATTACAATTTAAGCATTTACATGTGTATTTAATCAATATACTCATGAAATGTTCAACCTATTACCTTGTAAAGACACAGGCCAATTAATTTTACAAATAATTACAATTTAATAGTGACCACACTGATGTTGACTGTTGTAAGTATATATCCTGTAACCCTCATTTATCCATAATGTCATCTTAAAGCTGTTTCAAATCTTTCTCCACACTTTCAGAATCATCATTCGGGTTAATAAATGCTTAACCCTTTTAAAAACCCTTTTAAAAACACTTAAGAAAGTCATATTTAATCTGTAGAGTACGTTTCTTTGAGTATGTTACAGCAGTAGTTTGACGGTGCTGTAATTATGTCTTCACGCTTAGTGTTGCATAAGAATGTTGACACTAATCTCAATTTAGTACACTAGTTATGAAAATATACAGCCAGAAGCAGGTCAGCCTGGCTTAGCACAAAGACTGGAAACAGAGGGAAACAGTTAATCTGACTTTGTAAACGTGTAAAAATAAAACCACACGTGTGAAAAATGAGAGTTTATCAAAGCAAATATTGTATCGTGTTGTTTAATTCACAAAAAAAAACAAAAAAAAATATGTGTAAAACACATCAAGCTGTTGAAGGACGGGTTGTGTATTTGCTGGACTATTTCTTTAACATTTGGTAAAAGACAAGCACTGACTCCTTCCTCAGTCAGTTATCACTCAAATAAAAATCTGATTATAGGCCAATAAAAACGTATCACCTGTGTCTATATAATATCTAAATGTAAACACCTTGTTACATCTAACATCTAATTTCCAAAGACATGACTGAGGACAGGAGTTCTCTGTCTTAAATGACGTTAAACTTGTTAATATTGCTTCTCATGAAGTCTACAGTAGTTTTTAAAAAAACAGGCGTACATTGTGCTAAATTTGTGTATAGTTAAATGTAGCATCAGATTCAAGTGCCAAGCCTCTCTGCAGCAACAGGCACAGGAATTATATTTTGCACAAAATCAACATGCTGACATGCAGTTGTGCAAAATGATCGTATAGTTATGTACATTAATGTTGCAGGTATTTTGGCCAAAGATGAACTTACATACATACTTACATACATTTTATATATGCCATTTAAATATGACTCGCTAAAGGCTTGTGCATGACAAATGTCTCAATGCTTCAGTCCTCCATTAGTTCTCTTTGCTGTACACAGCAAACCATTCAGAGTGGCAAACAGAAAATAAAGCGAATATGCAAGTGTCTCAGATTCCCTGTGTCTCCTTTTGATGCCAAATATGGAATGGCAGTTTAATTCTTCATGAATTGTTTGAGATTTGCTTGATGTCATTTAGGCACAAGTCAATCACTTCTCTGCCAACAGCTTAGTGAAAATTCAGTAGCTTTCACAAAGCCCATCTGTAGCTGTGATTTCTGTGTTTCATAACAGTTTTCTGAACGAATGAAAAAAAACTGTTCTGACCAGGAAAATGAACCATGTGCTCGCTGATCTTATCATTTGAAAAAAAACATGTGTCCATTTCTTTAACATTTCATCCTTATTTTTAAATGTGGGTGTGAGTCTTCTAACCATTAAATATTTAAAGGCGTTTGCCTTCCTGAAGAAATGCAGCCATTGCTGGCTTCATGAATATAAATTAAACTTTAAATTCATCTTGAGAATTTCCTCAAATAGGGCTGATGCCACAAGGATTCTTTCCCCTTCTTTATAACATTGTTCTGATCCACCTCCCCTCCTCTGTCACCCCTCCCTCCTCTTTCCATCAGACAATCCCCCTCATAATGAAAGAAACAGGCTTCGATTCCTCAACTTATCACACAGTAATATGACAACTGGGTCTGGACAGGACCCCGGGGACACACACTTACCTTGAGATGTTGCCTTGGCAGGAAAGCGGTCTTGTTGCTAATGCCTCTAAGTCTGCAGTTAATATCAACGGACCATTTTCGGCCTGACTCACATGCGAAGCAGTTTCCTAGAGACGAAGTAGCATGGCAAGCCTGACTCTTAAGGCAGAGCTTCTCATAGACTAACAGGGTCTCTAGTGAGGTCTTTTACTTTTGCCTCTGGCTTAAAACTTTTGCACTATGTGGGCGATTTGGAGCCATTTGACTTTAAGCCGTTAAACTTTACAGAGTATTTAGAACAAAGCCTCACAAGGCTCACTCAAACTGCAGCATTTTTCATACTTTAAGGATATAAAATAGAGTATATTTTACATTGTTTTATCTGCAAAATGATACACTTTATACTAAGTTCCACGGAGCACTTCTTTCCCCTGGTGCAAAAAAAAATTTAATTTTTTTTTTTTTAAATTACACCTTTAATGAAAAATCAAGGGAATAAATCAGTTCCTTTGGGAAACATACACAGTATCTAGCTAGTGAAGAAGCTATGTCAGTCGTGTTCTCACCTCATCCAAATGCACCAGAAAGGTGACATTGCTGCCCAGGTTGGCAGTGAATTTGCCATCTTTGGTGGTCAGCAAGAGTCCTTTCGGAGGTCTGTTGGGGCACTGCTGCTTTCTGGCTGTGTACATCTCTTTAACCCCTTTAGTGCAGTTGTTCAACACCACTTTACGGTACCTTTGGAAAGAGCCAAAAAAATTATTTGTTCAGTAAAAAAATTACAACTTTGTCCTTTCCCTTGTTGTAGATGGTAGGCTGCTGACGTCTCCACATTCCTTTAGTTTTGGAATCGGTCCTCTGAATTCTACATAAGCTTGTGGTTTTGTCATTACGGCTGTTTTGAGTTCCATTTGTAAAAACAGACTGGGAGACAACTGACAAAACAAGCTATGTCAGAGGCTGAGACACCTTTCAAAGCTTAATCACAGCAGTGGTGAATAAAACACTACCACTGTGATAAAGCCTTTTGAGGTGCATGTCCTCTGGGAGGACTCAAAACGAACACAGATGGGACGTCTTGCTGGCACAGGAAAGTTTTATCAAAGTAAACTGGGTCTAATCCAACACAATGTACTGCAGTGATTGTGATTTTAACTTTCAAGATGTTTGTCAGGTTTGGACACTGACAAATAAGTTTAGCTGAGTTGAGTGATCACGAACTAAAGAGAGATTAAGTATGCTCTAATCAAATGAGGGGTGACTGAAAATGGTAAGTGTTCATCACAAAGTATTTGATTGCTGGTACCTTGGTATTTCCAAATGGTTGTGAAATCAGTTAAAAATCTAAATAATGTTAATTAAATGTAGAGTTAGTAGCATTGTTCATGGCAGCATGTAAACACAACATTCAGATTGGGCTTAACAGCCTCAGAAGCCCCTGCCACTGGCAGTGGTTGTCAGAACACACCCACCCAGCCTAGCAGGACAGCATTCATATGTGGCAGTGGCCATGGTAGTCAGTGATCATGGTGTAACAAGTTGGTGGGGTATACATCTATTAGATTAAGTGCCTACTGGCCCCACTTTCATTTTGCCTCCATAAAAATCAATGCTTATATAAGTAACTCTTGAGTCAGTTAAATTCAATTAAATGTGCAGTCATCCTGTGATTACCCCTTGTGTTATTTTCCATTAAAGTTACATAGATTTGAGCGAGTAGAAACGCTTGTATGATACAGACACATAACCTGAGTTTGAAAAAAAGCAAGTAAGTATTCATTATAAAGACAGAATGTCACCTTTCAGAGAGCTAAATTACAAAGCCATTAAAGCCCTGTAACATTCCATGTTTTATCTTGTGCTCCCAGATGGCTGATGCATTAAACGCTTGCAGCATTTAGTATTCATTTAA
>JAQNCA010000024.1:23992044-24010075 GCA_029783725.1 Acanthurus tractus | reverse complement strand
AAGACATAAATCTCAGCTTTAACTTTGCAAAACTCAAGCCTGATCGGGTCTAATTAACCACAGTACCTGCAAATATCTGTGTGGGTGTGAGTTTACTATTTTTGAATCTGATATATGAAATCTGTAATCCATATCAACTCTGAAATGTTCCTGCTATAATGTCAAATTGAAAGCACTCAAAACACACATTTGAGTAAAGAAAAGATTCACCTGAATCTATGAGACATGGTATCATAAAAATAAGCTCTGAGTGGATCAGGGAATCCTTACCCAGTACTGTTGAGGTAGTTCTGACCCTGGCTGCAGCTTCTGGAAACAGTGGAGGGATTGAACCAGAAGGCAGGACGACAGTTTCCGTCGCCACGTCGCTCATATCCATAATCACTGTCGGACAACAAAGCACATCCACACACAGCACCTGATCAATATCAGCACGTGAATAGGGACATATTGTCATACAGTGTGTTCCACATCCTTGACTTATCTACCTCTTTATTACTGGTGACCAGGGGCCTGTCTGGCACAGAAACACATCATTATTATGTATTGATTAAGGCCCCTGTTGACAAATGCGCCACAGCAGTGTATAGGAAAAAACACCACAGAGGGTGCGCTGTTACCACAAGGATGACTAACTCTCACTAGCCTGCTAGCGCTTCCAATAAGAACATGATTTACATCTAACAAAGCAAGGTAAGCAAGTGCCCATTCTAATAACAGTCATGATTAATCACTGAGCCACAACACATAAACAAAACCAACAAGCCAGCGACTGACTAGTCCAGTTTGATTCTGTGATTACGACAGTGTGAACTATTCATTAACAAGCTGTCAAGGCAGATTGGTTTCACAGGTGCATATGGTCAAAGAGGTAAAACAAAACAGCCACAAGCATATCTTGAGAGTGAGATTGTGACAACAGTGCTCAAGCTAGGTGTGCACAGAGGCAGCTGGAATCAAACCCATGCCTCTGCTGTAAGGACCTCCGAGTTCATGCGAGGGCTGGAATATGAAGGCACTCTCAAAATCCCTGGTGAATCAGCTTCTTGCTCTGTTTTACACAATATAATGATAAAGCTTCACTGTTTACACATGCATGGACTGTGAGGCAAATTAATAGGTTTTCCCTGCCATGAAGGGCTACATCACCATGGTAACTTATGCTTCAAACTGAACTTGCTCCAGACCAGATTATATTCAAGGTTTTGGTTTGAAATTGCTTAAAAGGGGGCTTTTACTTACCAGCCTCGTTGAAAATGTGTCACTCTATTTTACACAGCCCATCAGTAAGGGAAATAGAGTCTAAGCCGAGGGGAATATTTTGCAAACCAGTTGAACCATTATATTGATAATGCCACTGAAAAAAACATTAAACAAGATTGTTTACTTTAATTTTAGGGTTGCTCTTGCTCTTACTAAACTATCAAATGTTTTTCTAGTGTCCCTCTTTTACCCACACTGGCTCTTAAAGAAGACTTCTATAAAATTAATGAACATACATTTATAGTTTACATCACTATCACTATCATGTATGATGTTTATTGCAAATGATGTGTGTGCATTATCCCTTCAAACCATAACATTTTTTTGTTTTTACTTGTCCTTAATTGAATAAGGCCTTTTTATGACTGTTGGTAAATTACAGCAAACAAAACATGATTTTATGATTGATGAGTCTGTTGGTATTGATCACAGTTAATAATCCATGATCAATGTAAAGTGAAAAGTTTAAAAGACTGCACAATGGTCATGTTAAATATGAACCACAGGCATTAAAAATTCAAGTCAATACATTTATGAAAACAATAAGTGGAAGTAAGCAGTGTGCATTGGTCCATTATGTGTGGTAGCAGTGTCAAATGATGTGGCAAACACCCTTTTTTAAGGAACATGCTCAGAGCCCGATGGTAGAAGTAAAGACTCTGGGTTAACAAAGCAAGTTGATAAACATAACTGCTGTTCTCATAATCTCTGACTGAGGTTTGAGGTTTGTTTGAGCCTGCTCACTCTGAGAAATCCTGGCTCCTTTGAACTTTTTTTGTCTTCACTTTGAAGACAAAGTCAGGTCTTCACTTTGCTTAGCACTTCACTTTAATTGAGGTAAAGGACTTGAACTCTTTGCTGCACTGATGTTTCCTAATTCCACATTTTAGTGTTTAAAACATAAACCAAATGATTCCCTGCAGAAACAGACAGAGCGAGATGGACTGGCAGAAACAAACTCTGACACAGGAACATATTTCAGTTGGAACCAATTAGCACTCACTCTCTGACCTTCTACAAAAATTATTTACCTAACTACTGTATATTGGGATGGCTTATTTCTGTTCTTTGTCTTCCAAGATAAAAAAATACAACCATTTCAGATTTGCATACAAATTGAAACTATTTACACCCCCACATGTCTTCTAAACAGAATTACAAACATAGCGAGCGTGCAGACAGACACAAAGGAAACAGACATTAGGAGCAAATTGCGTACAACAATCCCAGACTTATCAGATTATTGAAAAAAAAAAACAGCAAATGAAGTAAATTAATGAGACACATGAATAGCATAAACAATGGATCCCCCTCGAAGGCCTTGAATTGGCCTCCATGATGAAGAGCTGTAATGGTGTTTGTATAGTTCTTCTCTCTTGTTCAGGCTGCATGCTTCAGTTGTTGCATTGCTTATTCAGACGTGACCATCTTTATTTTGTTATTTTGTATTTGTTGCTGTAATGCAAGCCAGTGCAACGCTTTGTTAAAAACACATTTCAACAGTATTTATAAAAGAGCACATCCATCAAGCTAATTTACTTCACAATAAGCCTGTATCAGCTCAGCTGGTTGAGTAAAAAAAACGTGGTTATTAGAAAACCATTAGAAAGTGAACGTAAGGACATGGTATTTGAAATGTTGAGGTCTTTGGCTCAAACATCAGTGTTTTTCTCCAGTTTGTGCTCTCTGCATGCTGTTTTCGCACCAAATTTGGCTTTTTAAGTTACTGGGTTGAAGTGTGTGTGTAACAAAAATAGGTAGTGTTGGATTGACCTGGAGAGCACTGACTGAAGTGGGTATTTAATGGAAGCTGGTTAATGCACCTGGAAATAATAAATGGACACTAAAGGGGAGCTGTTTTCCTACAAAGTTGGAGCTTATTTTTGCTGTTACTCTGAAAGAAGAGCTTTTGATTTAACCAGCATTTGACTAAATAACCTATTGAGTCAGGTACATGCCTTAACGATCGCTCACATTTGGCAGCTTCCTCCACAGAAAACAATTCCAATACTCAACATATTGAAAAATGGAAAAAGGTTGATAAAGGAACACGTCCTTTGATAGAAGTGCTTCTTCTTGTGCGGCAGAGTTGGAGAACAAACATTGTTGTTAATGAAGCTCTCCTTTAGCAGACAATGGAGAGAAACATAATCCCCCTTGACAATTATGAAGAAAGGAGCTATTGTACAAAGGCACACGTCGTCTTACCATTCAAAATCATGAGCTCGGCAAATACAGGACTCAGCTGAGAGGATTCTGGAGTAGTCCTTTCCAAGCATGCAGTAGTTTCCAGGCCTGCGCTTCATGTAAATCTGTTTCTGTCCCATCACACACGGCTCACCCTGGTGGCACAACAAAGTGTCATAACTGCAATGAATGTTTTTGTTTGTTTGTTTGTGTGTTTGCATGGAAGTGACTTACATGGACATACATGGACAACAGGACACTTCTCCTTTTTTTTTCTTTTTAAATCTCTTACCTGGTTGTGCAGGTGCCAGGTTTGATAGTCTTCCTCTGTGCACTTTCTACTATATATAGACTTGTAGTCTATTTTGATGAGCTGCCATTCAGAACGGTGGCTGAAGTGTCCAAAAAAGCTGCAGAGGCAAATGAGAAACTAAATGTAAAGGCAGATTCTTTTGACAGTAAGGTTTTGATTGGAAAGAAAAATCTGAAAAGAAAATACTGAATCATCCAGTGCTTAAAACAGTGGTCACAAGCTTCTTATCAGGAGTTATAAACCAAAGGTTGGAAACCATTGACCTTAAACAACATATGTAAATGTAAAAAACAAGAGTGTACACACTAAAAACTCATTTACTAATCACTGTACAGGAAATCGGTGGGCCCACAACTACAACATGTGTGGTAGAGGAGAACTGAATCAAGATATTCTGCAAACTGACAGATGTTTACTAAAACAGTTTGGATGATTATTCTAACGTTCTCCTCCAGACTCCTGACTCGCAGAAATATCTGATGGTAAGTGTAATAAGCTATTTTAATATATGTATGTCGTTTGTAACGGTGTGTTCTGCATTGGAGATTTAAGGTATCTTCGTCTATGTTTGGCTTTTAGTTGTGTGACACAAAAAATCTAGCTTGCAAGGTTTAAATCTGAGATTCTAGGGAAGTACGCAGGAGTCTTATTCTTCAGTAAAGGAACGTGAACAACATTTTAGCATCAAACCTACCACAGACACAGGTCATACATCAAACCAAGGCAGACCTTGACTGTTTTGAATGAATCCCAATTTTCTATGATAAAAATCTTATGTCAGATGACATAATATACATAAGTCTGACTAAGAGTCTATGTGACCCATTAACTGCCCCTCATAAAAGTGGCTTTTTTAACATTAAATAGTATGGAGCTTTGAATGGATGCCTTCCTCAAAGGTCCTCAATCTGTCCAGCCTTTCTGCTGAGAAAAAAAAAGTACAAAAATAAAGACGAAAGAAAACACCTTTCATCTTTCACTCAGTCCACAACAACCTCTAAAAGGACGGAAAAATCAACACCTTTTAACATGTCATTCATCCCTCTTTGGGTTTTCTGGACTTACGTCATGATTTGGTTCTCCGCCCCAGCCTCCACCAAGACTCCATCCACAAACAGAGGGACTGAGGAGAAGCTGTGTTGGGTCCACTGCCTCCCCTCGTCAAAGCTGACCCTGTGTGTGTGCGTGTCAGAATACATTCCCATCAAAAACCTAGCAACAGCGATGGCACGGAAACAGATGCTCTGTATTAGAGCCTGGTCATATGAGGGGATTTAGGTGGGGATCAGTACCACCGGTTGTCTCAACAGACAAGTCTTTGAGTTTCTGTTCAATTAGCTACTGTAGATTTGAGTAAATATCAAAAGGCTGAGCAGTAAAGGGATATTTAAGAGACAGTCTGTCTGTTTGTCAAAGCAAAGATGCACTAAATCTGCTTTCAGAGCACTGGGAAATGAATGATGCCATGGGTCCTGAGTAACGGCAGGGGTGTAAAAATCAAAACCAGAATAGACAAGTTTTATGTTCAACTACAACACTGGAGAGGGAGAAGGACATAGCGCAAAAAAAACACAAAGTATTGGACAGTTTTAATCATTGGGGCCCGGGCTCTATTGATTCTGACAGCTTATCAACTATCAGTGCAGTAGTGAGAACAACAAGGAGTACCTGAGTGTGACAAGGGTCGAAACACTGCTGAGGCCTGTGCTTTGAAAAAAAGGAGCACCCCCCGCACCCACCCCCTCACCATTGCCTTGAAAACCCCCCTACTGGCTTCATCTGGCTAAAAGCACCGCTTACAAAAAGAGTGTTGACATGCACATGTTATGAGATCCGGGCCGGAGATGTGTTTAACTGAACACTGGCTGGGAAAGCGACGCCGTTCCTTAGCTGCTGCACACTGGCTGTGGAGACGCACAGGCTTCTTTCTATCTGTCATTTTTTTTTTTCTTTTTTACTTCCTCTACCATCACACTTAAATTGGTTGGGAGACAAAAAACCCAGCAGGCTACACTTCACTGCCTCTAAAACTAATTTCAGGATTGTTGCAAAAGCGACTGGAGAACAGATCTGGTCTCACTTGGATTAGCCTGCACTGAGGCACAGCGTAGTCACCCGATTTGGCAAGAGGAAGGCAATGTGTTAATGAAAACTTTAGAGGGGTGATGTGAGGGGGGGCTCAGACTGCTGGCTGTTAATGATAAGTGGCTTGGAAAAAAAAAAAGACTCACAAAGTGCATCGCTAAATGGATCAAGTGTCATATATATAATATATATGTGCTCATATTTTTGGACCGGAGGCAATAATTTTACCTAAAAACATCTGTAGGAGATTGGAAAAGCAATTTAAGGAAAAAAGAGTGTCCAAAAAAGTTCTATAAATGCACGTACCATAAGTGTCTGGTTGGCACTGATGGCTGTTTGACAGCAACAAGAGCCCCACCTTTGTCCAGAAACCATACGTTGTGCTCCTCTTCAAAAATCTGAACACACACAAACATGGGGGAGATTAACTGCAGATGCAATGGACAGAATTTATTTTATTATTTAGACAGAATTTCTATGATATTGTATATTTTAAAATAATATATCATACATTTGATGTCTATGGAAACATGTAGTGACTTTTCAAGCAGGCTTTGGCTGCTTCCCTTTGAAAATATGAGTCAATGGTAGCTCTTCAGTAATTTACACATATTAGCATAGTAACTACCTCACTCAGAACAATAATAATCTAGCATTACTCTCAAGGCCAAAGCTTCGCATTTTGTTAGTTAGCTGAAGTACTTATTTTGTCGAGTTATATTAAAAATGTTTTCACAGAAAAAAAAACAAAAAAAACTGGAGGACTAAAAAACATCTTTCTCAAAATGTGCAGTGTTTTCTAAACCATTTCTGAGTTCTACATCCTCAGAACATTTTTTCCAGTGTAAAAATACTAAAACATTTTGTTTAAAAGTATAGGCAATAAAACATACATATAGCTTGACCATGTGTTTTTTCTTCATACTGCAGATTAGATCTCATAGCTACAGCTGTCATTTCAGACAGCACAACAAACAAAGAGCTTGCTTTTATTTACCTCTGTCTTACATCAACAAGTGTTGTTTCAAAATTATTGTACTATTAAAGATTGAATCTGCTAATTCTGGCTAATTTCAACAGCATACACTGTTACTTGGTATATAAAGTGCATGTGTGAGGGAAAACATAAATAATTGCTTAGCTAACTGTGAGAAAATGCTATTTGGATTTATCATTAACAAGACAATACAATATATAATTTAAAATTTCAGTGGCGTTTGTGTCTATATTTTAAGCTGATGGCTGGATCTTGGTGTGATTCCTGGTGTAAAGCTCACCTGTCTCCAGCTATTGCCAGCATCAGAGGATATGAACATGCCAACGTTGTTGTAAGACAGCTCTGCTCCAATATTTCCTGCAGTAAAAAATGCCAATAGAATAAGTGACATGACAAAAGTTGAAGCGTGAATCACACGTAAAGGGCCATATGTGTTTTGAATGCATCCTGACAATCATGCCGTGTCTGTGATCAATTTATGCCTCTGGCTTGAGTCCCAGATCCGCTTGCTGTCTCCCGATTCATGTGAATAATACAAAGAAGACCCTAGGTTAATTCCTATGGATGCCTGCATCATTCAGGCAGAATAATGTGAGATGTGGAGGAGGGCGGGGGCCTCCTTCACTCCGGCAGTTGGCAGTGTTACAACACAATGCCTCCAAAGCTTTTTCCTGCGACTGTGCAGAGAGTGAACTAGCTTCTTTTGTTGGTCTGCTCTACTATCTTGGCCACGGCTCAGTAAATAGGCATGTGTTTGATCTGGATGGTGTTTGTCATGTTGGTGAGATGATCTCTGCACCAGCTGACGTCTTAAAAGGCGCAGCGGGCAAAGTGAATCGGGGTGCCAAAGCAAAGGCTCGGCCAGCGATACACACACACACATACACCCACACACACACACACACACAAAGACACACTGTGCGAGCATGGCAGCAGAGATGTATGTTTATTCAGCATTCACACACACCGAAGACAAAACAGACACATCTAAAGAAAAGCACACACTCACACACAGATATACACAATCATACAAACAGCAAAAGGCAGACTCTTTCTGCTGACACTGCCACTGGCACTTACACATCTATTTTGTCTTAACTCATCTCTCTTTCTTTGGTTCGCATTCTTCAGAAGCTCTTACACTTGCAAACATGTAGAAACTGCAAAACACAATCTGCTGCTTTTTCTAATGCAGACATCAATAACTGGGTTATGTGAATGGTTGGACATGGGATTCACACCATGTTTGCCAGTGGAAGGATGACAGAACCTGCAGTGTGTGCATCATCCAGCTGAGAGACAGACGCAAAAATGATTGGCATGGAGGGGTCAAACTGCTGGAGCAAGAATTAAATAATAATTTGACCGAAAAAATGATTTTATGTGTGAATTTGAATGTAACTGAGATTTTTGTTCTTTTAAGGAATAAAGACTTGATGGACATTCACTCATGCAAAACTTCCAGTGAGTCCTCTGCCTTACCTGTGGCAACTATAATCCCCGGTGCAGAGCTTTTGGTGGAGATTGTCCCTGACAAGTAAGGGTTCTCTGACATTTGCAACTGAAGATGGAGGGAACAGAAAGGCTGCGGAACAAGAAGAATAAATATGTTAATTTAAAAAGAAAAAAGAGGTTGATGTGGATGTCAAAATATTGCATATTTACGTGAATACCTCATTAACTCATTCATTAGCCAGTACTCCTCACTCTGTGTTTGCAATACTTGATACATTTTACTGTAAATATGATACACACCTATTGTATTCTCAATGCCACTGTTTCACAGTGAAATTATGAGTATGAAATTTATAGGATTATAGAAATGACTGAACCAAAAAATAAAACAAAACACATCAAAAACAGAGTCTGATATATTCGTCTCCCAAAGAGAACAAAGTGTGCCCTCGTAAGTTTTGCTAATTGTTTTAATCTGTCATTAATACAAAGGGTGACGGAATTTGCATTTAAGTATGAAGCCAAGTCTCCAGGGCATGCACACAACAGAAGACAATTACACTTGTTCATAGAGCAGAAAAAAAGGCGGTGCTTTCATCTTTGCAGCAGACAGCATGTCACTGGTGTAAGGACATCAAGGGCAGTGGGACTGAACAGGATAATCAAAAGGAATCTAAGACAGTAATTAAAATGTCACATGAATGCACAATCACAGGAAACGGGTAAATCCCACCACTTGGCCCTGAAATCACCTCTTAAACAGCATGAAGTCCCCCTAATGTCTCAAACATAATTCTTGCTTCCAGTCATCCTGTTAGTTTTAGTTGCAGGGAGGCTGTCTAATGAGGGACAGGAAACTGTGGATCTGCCTTATTTTGAAAGCATAACTTACAATTTCCATTATTCATTATTACAAAACAGTCTTATTTAAAACTAAAATAAATCCTACCGCATGGCTCCTCTGCAACTGCCTTTAATAGCATATTCTCTAATATTATAAATGAAGAATTAAATCAGCTTATTTATTTATTCATTCATTTTTTATTTATTTATCTAATATGAAGCTTTATAACACTCCAGATAAAAGAATGTTTGTGGGTTTAAACTACAGTAATGGAATTTATTAATTGCTTTTAAATAGTTAAATGCTTTGTAGATTAGTTATAATCAACACAGATATCAGCAGCAAGTTGTCTCTGTTAAACAATGAAAATGCTAGCTAACAAGCTAACAAACACTTGACTTGTCACATATTTTGTTTTATTTATATAAGTTATAAGATTACCCTGAAAATAATATCAAGACATTTTTTAGTGTTTTGCCAGGAAGAAGCCTTTAAGGTATACAAATAAAAAGGAAAAAACTTAATACAGCCTTGAAATCAATAATTTATGTACATTTAATCTAAAGTGATTTGAAAAGCATTTTGAAGCACTAATAAAACCATTAAAAATAAGGTATAAACCAATCGTTCATGACATTATAGTGTCTTGTGACAAAATGATGAAACAATTCTGAATTCTATCTTCTCATTTTGCTTCACATAATCTTACATGCACAGTCAGAGAAGAAACTGTCTCAGTTCTGATCTACAGAATCTCACCAGTATGCAGTGGATGTCATTTCCATCCAGGTCCGAAGCAGGAGCCTGCAGAAGCCTCCAGTCCCGGCCTTTATTGTAAGTGATGTACGTCTTGACTTGGTTGTCTTGTCTCTTGTTAGCAATCAGCATTCCTTTAATTCCTGCCACCTGATGGACACACGCAGCACAGGTTTAATCTGAGCTTTACCCTGTTAATGAGAACCAGCAGGGAGCTTTTTACACTAATCCCTCCAAAAGTTTAGGTCTCTGTTGCAGATGAAAAAGCATAGTACTCTCATCAGAATGGGCATTTTGTGTATTGAGGCGGCAATCCTCACAACACAAGCTCGGTTAAATTCGAATGGTGTGCTTATCCTTTTTTCGTTGTGGCTGACGGCCTGGCAGACACCATCAGCAGAGCCTGTTGCATTTTCTTTACTGTTCTAAGTGCTATCTGTAATTATATCCTTACACGTCTCAACAATCCAGACGGTACAAATTGATGGCCGTTGAGCAGTGACACATTGTCTGTTTTCTCACAATCAGTCTGAATCTCCCCGAATATGCGCTCGCACACACACACACACGCATACACATACAAATAAAACATACTCATAGACGCACAGTTCTCTTCCCAAATCCTCCCTGCTAGCTGTGTCCCAGGGATTAGACATGTTCCTCAACTGGAGCATGATATGCAACAGAAAGGACAGAGTCACTCCGATTGGTTGCCATAGTGAGGGGCTCCAGTTGGATGTGGTTCCCTCCCTGAAGGGGCACATCTGTATAAGTGGCACTAATAGGCAGTGCATTTGACATTGTCCTAGAAACATTGCGCTTGGGATGGATGCAGCTAACAAGGGTCCTCCTCTGTCCTTATTCAACCCAACCTGTCAATCACAGCAGCAATTTTTTTAATGCCTCCTTTGTCACATGCAGACACACACACACACACATGCACGCGCACATGCACGCACACACACAAACGCGCACACACGCACGCATGCAAGTAAGAAACATGCTTCCCCACCAGCATACATTTCTCTCCATCCATCACCCACACCACCCACATGCTCCTCTCTTGGTGACAAAGTGAAGGATGCAGACATAGATCTCTATTGCAGACCAGCATGAAAGGAATTCACCGACATTTTGGGAAATTGGCTTATTAGCTGCCTTTTAAAGCAGTTCTGCCATTTGCTGAATGCCAAGTGAGTCGAGATGAAAAAGAGAATAAAGCATGGAGTCTGTGCTGCAGCATGTGATCAAAGACAGCGAACAGGCAGCTGGTTTTAATAATCCCAGCTACCATCAGTTGAGCATGAGTCATAACTGTGACCATCATGAACAAGTGGTAAACAGGGCAAACTATTACATTTTATGTTACATTTTAATAGTTTTGAGGCTGAGGGTAATGTACAACACAACTAATCCTCTGTTCAGAACTACTAACATATACCCCAAACACACATCTCTATTTGCTGAGACTATTCAGCAATGGCTTTTGTTGACTTAGTCCTATTGTCGTACAATAGAGAAATCCTGAATTTTACAGAAGCAGGGTAACGTGATTGATCAGCATTTACTGCACAAAGAAGCTCCGTTTATGACCCCCTCTCTTTATTTTCAACAAATCTAAATATAAACCTCGTATACCCACATGCATATGAAAAATGAAATGCAAACCATTGCAGTTTGTTGCATCATCTGGTATCACAACATCAGTATAAATGAAGTGTACAGGATCTGTGGAACAGTGGTTCCAAAACAGTTGCCTGTACACTCACCCTTTTTTTTTTTATTTCAACATACATATCAATTATTTTTTCACACTATCTGTTCAGAATGCTTTGTTTCATTGTTAAGGCAGGTGTATAGATTATTTATTATTGTAGCTTCACTGTGTGAAAAGACACCCTGAGGAAAGTATGTGTACATTATGAGCATTAGGGGATTTTTTTAGTACTTATTTATTAAATAGTTTCACTCTTCACCATCTACTTGAGTACCTGGGAATTGATTTTCATGCCACAGCCTACTTAAAGCCTAATAATTTCATTTTCAATGTTTGTTCACCTCTCAAGCACCAATGGGTGTAAGGGGCATAAGGAGCACTTGAGGTGGAATACTTTTTTCTTTAATGATCAAAAGTTTCTGGAGCCCTGGCTTATATCATTTTGCTTTTGTCCAACCAACAGTCCAAAACCCAAAGATAATCAAGCTTTAATGAAAGAAAACACGTTAAAAGAGCTGGCACAACAGAAATACTTAAGTTATCAGAATTTTTATTCAATGACGGTGGCTGAACGATACAACGGTAGACATTAATGTTTCAGTCACTACGGGGCAGTGAAACAAGAAAAATGTCAGACATGTAATTAGCCTAAAGTTGTTATAATAAACATGTTTAAACCACTTGATCAATTCAAGTCCAAGCTTTTTGTTTTCCTCTTAGCTCTTTTTTTGGTCTCCATTTACTCTTAAACTACAAATCTGGCTCTTTCAGTTCTTTATTGATGAGCTGGTAAAAAGTTATTTTACCAGAGTTTTATATGATGAAAACAGCTGTCTGCTGCAGCTGGAAGCGGGACCACTAAACAAGAGCAACAAAAACAGGCTACTTGATGCCAAAAGAGGCTCAAAATGTCTGTGGCTGGAAGGAACTACAGACTCATAGGATGATTTTGTTCTGGATTTGTCACTTTAAATGACTACACTTAATTGCAATTTAACTTATTTAACTTATTCTGTTTTCTACAGGAAAAAAGCCACTATAAATTTCATTTTAAATCCTAAAATGACTAAATTCAACAAACAATTAAAATTTCAATTTTAATTGAGTAGCTTCATCTTTTTACCGTCATCTTAAAGCACTTGGCCCATAAGTTTATTTCTTGTTTTTTCTTTTGTTTTGTAAGCTTTCTTGTCCTGAATTTTCCTTTTTTTCCTCAGCTGAATGATCACAAGAGAAGTAGAGCCAATGTGTACGTTTCAGCATGTTTAATAGATTAAAACATGGCTGCCAATCAGAAATCACTGCTGTTCAGTTGAGGCAGAGCATTGTTATTGAACAGTAGGGAATTATTTAATGTGAAGCAATTTAGCATTATATCATTCCTTTGTTGAGTCACAGCTTTGTGGGCTTAAGCGTGCTGGTGAGAAAAACACAAACACAAAGAACCACATTATCATCAGTATCAGCATTATCCAGATCCTCATATTCTGACAACAGTTCACTTCATGTCTTCAATCAATCATTTGGAACTATTTGTAGCAAGGCGTGATAAAATAAATGAGTTTTGATGTCGGAAACCCGAGCCAATCACAGCGATAATTGTCAGAGAGCCACCTGCTATAAACGACCTCTCAGACTGAAGGGAGGTTTAGCAGGTGATGCAGAGCCCTGATGTCAACAGAAAATTAGTTTGCACACAAAGGCAAGTGATTACAGAAATTGCCCTTATCCAATCTGATTGACAATAAAATAATCATTCTAATTCAGGAGATAATTGTGCAATTTTCTTTGTGGAAGAAGCATAATTGATTTAGGGTGGAGGATGCAGAAAGAACAGAGGCCCTTTGGAAAGTGACATGATTCCTAAGCGGAAGAACAAAACAAGTCTCACATAGTTTGCTGTCTCCCCCCTGGTCTGACTGGAGCTGCATCTTCTCTCTGGAACATTAGGTCTGTGAAGTGCAGTTTGTCAGGGTCTAACAACAATAAATGGGATGAGTTCCACAACATACAGTATCTTCCCTTTTGTAATGGGTCTGATTTATCAGAGACAACAGTGTATCATCTATCTCTTGTTTAGGTCCTGATGAAGAGCAGAGCTGCGACCGTGTGACAAATGTAATTAAAACGCCTTATCATCTAATGCTGCATGTGAAATGCCTTAACTGATGCTGCATAGTAATAGCAGGTGCACACACACACACACACACACTCAGAGACGCGCGACCCACATACTGTGCAGGAGAAGTAATGGCATTGTTAATTACCACACCGCTGCCACTGCTGCTGGCCAATCTCCTCCACTCTCTCAGTCACACCTGCCAGTGTAGGAGTGATAAACTGGTTCAACAGGGAGTGCAGAAGAAGGGAATTTTTACTTTCCTGCTATGAATGCTGATGCAAAAAAAATACAGTAGCTAGCTAGCCAGCTAACAAGGTCGTTACAAGTCCAGAGGTGTATGGCAGTGAGCCCCATTAAGCATGTTCTTCATGCTGTGTGTCTGCTGACAGGAAGATGGACGACCACAGCCTGTCATACAAACCCATCCATATGAGACAAGTAGCCCCAACACATATACTCTGGCTGTTGACTGCATGCAAAACCATATAAACTGATCAACAGTTACTTTTTTCACCAACTGTGGCCAAGTCATAAACATGTGAACTGAAGCTTCACTGGTCTTTTTTTTTTTTTTTAAGTTAAAAATAGATCAAAAGACTATGTGCAATGTTAAAAAAGAGGTGCTGGTAGTGTGAAATCCACAGATAACTCTGCAGTTCCCCTCAACTCTGCAGAGGGTTTAAACATCACTCATCTATAACTTACTATTTTTGCAACTCTAACTTAGATCTGTTTTCAGGGTTTCTGCCCACTGAAAGGTCATTTTCCCTCACCAGCGTCCTCAAGTGCTTGCTTCTGTGGAAACTGCTTACATTTGTTGGGTATCAGTAAATTATTGTGTGGTTAATACCTGCCCTTTATGATAAGTGTCTTGAGACAATTTATGTTGCGATTTGGCGCTGTCTCATTCAAAACTGGCTTGACTTGACTAAATGTTACATTTTACCACAGGCTTACAAAAAGAACCCTGTTGCTGTGTGCCGGTGCATGCATTGTACCTGGACCTTATGGCAAATTCAAAGAAGAAGTAAAAAAGCAACAGTCCCAGTAACTTACCTTCCAACTTTGATTGATTCTATGAAAAGCCCACTGTATGTATGCCCTGGGGTGACCATTTTCATCAGGTGCTTACCTCATACAGGTCCAGCATCTGGTTCCCTCCGATGCCCCTTGTGGTCTTGACATTCTCCATGGCCAACGTGAAGTAGATCCCTCTGGTGTCAGACAGGTAGAGGTTATAGGTGTCGTTCTGGTTCCACTCCTGCACCGCTGCAAATACCTGCTTCTCATCAGTGCTGACAATGTGTAAATCCTATCAGGGAGCAGGGAGAGATTAAGAGGAGTTATGACTGGAGGCGGAGAGGTGACGGATTAGAACATGCTGACCCTGTGGCTCTGGTCATGAGATCAATGCTGCGGTTGGAATATAAATGGTTGATGACATACAGTAAGGTGTAGCTCACTCAGGGGCGCACTGAGTGATATCATTACTAGAAGTATGACTTTGAAGAAACAGAAAGCCAGCTTTAAAGAAAAACAAAACAAAATGAAGATAGTAACATGCCTGTGGCTCCATGAGTGTTTTTAACCATGGCATTCACAGTTGTGACAACATTAAGATCAAAAGCTTTTATTAATAAACTTATATTCTCCAATTAAAATAGATTTCCCTGAGTCATAGAATGAAAACACTTATAAGGCATATTTTGCTTTCTCTCACCTTAGGCAGGGAATATTTGGGAAGTTTGGTTTGGACAAATGAATCCCTCTTGTAGGAAACATAATATGTGGCTCGTCCTGATGTAGGAACCTACAACACATAAAGAACAATCAGTTTTCATCATGTAACGTATCTGAGCGGCATGCTGTCCTTCCATGATGCGGAGCTTGGTTTTTATTTTAGTTTTATTTCACTTCATTTTTATTGTTTCTCTTAGAACTGATACAATTGAACTGTGCTGCTGAACAAATAAGATGACACCTTGTGTCAAGGCCTCATGTGTAAACTCCTCACTGAAACAAGATCATATTTTCTCCAATCAATTACAGTGGTGAGTGAAATCACATATCCATCCCTCTCTTCCACTCTCTCTCACTCTCACTCTCACTCTCACTCTTACACTCACACTCTCTTTGTCCTGCTGGTTTTGAGGCACTGCAGGATACGCACACTCAATTTCTCTAAGACATTAGACCATTCATAGCGACCTCCTGGCTAGCATTCAGAAGACGCTGCCCCGTCTAGGTGTCCATTCACCTGATGGTTTCAAAGAGGACTTTGGTAAATATCTCGTAGGACGATCAATAGTCTCATTATTCTTTGTCAAGAGAAATCTTTAAGATGCCTAACCAAGCCTCATTGCCAGCTAGGAAAAAAAAAAAGTCATCCATAATGGTCTGATCCTTTGCAAACACTCCAAGCTGTTAGTTGTTAGCTTATGCAGTGAGAAAACACAGGGCTGGTGGGTGTTGGAGATTGTCATTAGCCTCAAGGCTGCAAAAGCCACGCACTTTATACACACAGAGAGGCACAGAGCAAAGTGAGACTGCAGCTCCATAACCCACTTTTCCTGCTTATCAATAATGACATGAAATTCATTAGAGGAAAACTTTCAAATCAAACTTCTGGCTCTCTGCTGAAGAGAAGCGATATCAGTATTAATGTTGTATGACAGGGCTGATTCCTTTACTGATCTTGTAAGTGCTCTGAATGGCTCCGAAGAGAGAAAACAAGCTCTGAAAAGAGATATAGCGAGCAAGCAGTGAGCACTGCAGAACAGTCCCACATGCAATCGAGTGAAGGAGCAGGAGATCGATGGACGGGTAACCAGAGGCGGTTTGAACTTTAAGAGGAATTGGTATGATTGATTTTTTTTTTCTCCCATCCCTTTCAGGATCTTTCGTCTGTGACGCATACGTGTTAAATTGTGGAGGTGCTAGAATTGAAGGGGAGGTTTAGGTTGAGTGCTTGTGAGTTTACTTGAGAGACTTCGAAGAGGTCAAACAGGATTGAAGGTTCTTTGCAGAACAACTCTATTTCTTTGTGTAATGTGCTGCCAAGGCCAGTAATGCTTTCAGAGGAAGGACCTGCCTGTAGGTAGCTCAGGTAAGCTGGAAGCTGAGAAATCCCTCTTCTCTACTGAATAAAACATTTAGCAGGATTGAAAGGCTGGAACAGAACCATTATATCTGCTACTACTGCTGATACTGGAAATGATAATAAAGGGCAGGGTTTACTTATAATTGATAATATTATTAAAGTATCCCCAGTAAACACAAAATTACATTTGTAAAACTCATTTAACATGGTGGAGAGAGGGAGGCCAACAAGCCTTGCACAGCCTGTCTCTTGCTTGGTTGGACTTTAAAGAGAAGAGCAGATTATGTTATGAAAGGTTTTATATATAATGGTTACCCGTTTTTTGTAACAAGGAAGGGTTTGGAGACACGGGGCATTTAGGAGCAGCTGGTTCTGATATTACTGAGGCTTAGCTTAGTCAAAGATTAGTGGAATGTGATGAGTTTTATTGCCATATTTTTTTAAAAAAAAGGGTTTAGTTTGAAGGGGTAAAACACATGAAAACATGAAACACAAAAGGGTAATTTTCTTGCTTCAACACAGGTGCCAAAAACACATTTAACAGAAATCAGCACCACCACCGTTGTTGGAGGTAAATTTGAATAAAATTGGTGTTGCTGCGGACTACCCAAGTAATTATGCTGACTTTTCCTGTTGACTTTTAAATGTATGAAACCTCATTTACACAATGTCAAAGTAAATAATATTCACGCTGCAGAGGAAATTAAAATACAACCCATAAATTGCATCTGCATTACTTGGAATTCAGGACATTACCATTTCAGATTTTTCTGTCGCACAAATCATGATTAATATGACACTCTGCAGTGGCTTGAATGAATATTAAAACTAGTGGGGCTCCACATAAAAAATAAAAATTAAATTAAAAAACAACCAAAAAAGCACAAATAATCAGCCAGGGTAGATGTGAAGGAATTTTTTGATGTTTTAAATATGCCAAAATGCAGTCATATACAAGAGAAATTGTATAAGGAACCTTTGTATAGAAAACATGTCTTTTGAATTTCCAGCGCAGGTTGTGCATGTACTTAGAAATCAATCCTACGCGTCCACAAGATGCAATGCACACGATGGATAGAGGCAGTGTAGTTGCAGAATACAGTGACAGGGTCAGCGGTCAGGAGATACCTCACCTGCTACAACAATGGCAGAACATTTTAAGGGGTGTCTCATTGAACAAGTCCACAATTAC
>JAQNCA010000024.1:23970495-23989352 GCA_029783725.1 Acanthurus tractus | reverse complement strand
ATTGTTAACAGTCCATTATTCCAAACCCCTTATAGTCTGAAAATGTCCAACCCAGTCTCTTTCAGACCCGCTAAATTTTATTATTTGGTTAGGCAGTTAAAGCAGATTCAATGACTCTCACCCCATCAGTCAACCTGGCAATTGGGCTGTAGGATTCAAGGCATTGCACTATCTCGTATAAATGAACCGCTTTTCTCCTTTTCTCACAATTCTACTGTAAGTACCAAGTTGTTCATATGTCTTTCAGGTCTCTAAATAAAGACTATTAACATTCTGACTTAGAGTTTCTACTTCCCAGAGGTTAAAGTTAGGATAATGATCAGGATCAGGATCAGTCAAGAACCAGCTGTCAAACTGATTTGTAGTTATCATTAAATTGCATAGTCTTCCCAAAGACTTAAAATTAGAGTATAAGTATTGCAAAAGTCCTTGACATCAGTTACGGGGGACTACACTACGATGATTAATCAGACAGCGTCCAAACAAGGAAAAGTTCAATCAATACTTTCTTTAACTGTTTTTTCTATTTTTGTCTCTTGGTTTCATGCAAACAACTAAAAGTGGATGGAGTTAAACATTAAAATCAAATGGTTAGGTACAAAGAAACCCCTTCAATCAGGCATTAGGAAACTGGAAAAGTTCCAAAAGGGAAGATTGAGGACAGAGGGAATAGCTGTTCCACAGAACAGAATCAAAAAATGTCCAAGGGTAGGATTAATTCTAATGTGAGGATGAAGGTATCATAGTCAAATAGTTGGGCTGAATTTGACCCTAAAGAAAAAATAGTTGGGATTAGACATCTTAGCAGTTGGTTAGATTTAGGGTTGGAAAAAAAAAATTAAAGGTTAGATCCAATCGGAGACAGTGTAGGGGCAGTGCAAGAGTAGAAAAAAAAATAACACAGGAAATCAGAATAATGGGCCGTCAGGACAATGGCAACGCAGTTTGAGCAGAGCGTGTGTGAGAAATGAAGTGTAATGCGACATGCCCTGGGACACTGAATGCAAAGTGTGTTCTGAAGGAGGAGATTAATCTCTGCCTGATTGTATCAAGGGGTAGAAAATGTGCAGAATTTCAGCAGCATCACCAGTCAGTCACACACCTTGTTCTAAGCCATCAATATCAGCTGCTCAGTCGTGCAGAACACAAGCAACAGTTTCCGCATTCCTGAGTAAACAAAACTTTTGGAGCAGAGGAATGCAGCAGAATAAAAAAAGAAGAAAGCAAAGATGTCGAAAAAAAAAGATGACTCACCAGTAGAATCTGTTTGGTGTGACATGTTCATGGATGAGCTGCCATTTTCTTCCAAAGTCCACAGAGCTGTACAGCTGTGGAGACATATCAGAGAAAAAAGAGAGAGAAAAAAAACCCTCAGTCTTATTCCCAAGATGAATGCATGTGTCTACCGTGGTCAGGCTTCTAATTAGACTGGCTGATTTAAATGTTGGAACAGTGACGAGCGAGTGTGAGGCATGGCTGGATAATTCCAGGGTAGACGTTAGTCTGGGGCTATAAAGCATTATCGGGAGTGTTGGGCTGACACAGCGCTGAACAGCAATCATCATTACCAAGTGCCCATTTAAGCTAACATACTGTCACACATATATGTGTCTCTATTTCCTCTTACAAATTGGAGCTATATGTTTTAAAAAAAACACACTTCACAGGAACAAAAAAGTGAAATTAAAAGTGAAATAGATTTGACATATTTGGCAACTTGTCTGCTTGTAGCTGATCAGCAGATTATTTGATTTACTTCAGTAGTTTTCTGCCTGCTGTTGTTTTAGAAACAATTGTTGAACTATTTCTTTAGCACCAAAAAACAGCAGAACAAAGAATGAACACTTATGAATGTAAAAAATTGTGTTTGACTCAGTTGATGTAAAGGTGTACAGTGTGTAGCCAATGGTCACATCCTACTAAATACATTTTCTGGTGTTCAGGCCAACAATTAATAACCCAGATGCATTTTCTAACACTGTACTGATTGATGTTGCAGAAGCAGCTTCCTTCTACCTTGCAGTGTATGTGCATTGTTATTTCCTTGCAGTGTGGTGAGTCAGTGATCCCAGTTGAGTTCTATGCTAATATTCCTACTTGTTGCCTCTTATCACAGCAAATCTGACACTTACTCTGATAAAAGGATACACATTTTTCACCTGCTGCAAATTTATTTGTCAGCTTCGCATGGGAAAATCTATCTATGTCAGCAGGTGTGTTTTCCATTTAAAGATTGCAGTATCAGTGTTCCCAAAAATGTACAGCAAGAGTGCTGCGCATGGGCAGAAATTAAGGCATTATATTGAATTAAATTAAGGCAATAATAATCCGCTTCTAATTTGAAAGTGCTGTGATTCTTTGGATTTAGCATGGACTTTGACTCCATCACATAATTATTATTTCAATGATACGATCACCTAAAGTGCTTGAAAATAATAAACAATGGCAGGAGTCCAAAGAGGACAGAATCTCACTGTCTTGTGTTTGATTAAAGCATGGATCTGTTGTTAGCTGGTAGCAAACATTTATCTAAAGCTTTACAAGTATCACTTACATTACCATAGGGGGGTATTCTACAGATAATTATAAATTGTTGGGGGTTTTTTTTGGTTCAGTGTAGAAAAGTTCCTATTGAAGTCTTTGGGTCGTGTAACAGGGTTGCAGGCAGCGCCCCACATCAATTTGGACAGTGACATATGACACCAGCGGGCAGCCTCAGCCTCTCCTCTTTCCATTCATCACTCCAATGACATCTTAAATTTTAAAGCTTCTGAGCTGTCACAAAGTAAGCTTCATAGTTTCCCACTCACTACGATAAATCAAAAGTGTGGCCAGCCAGCTGCCACATCGCCGATGGAGTCGGTGACAGCCGAGGGGGCCGACAAAAGATGGGAGCTCGAATAGTGATTGAGGAATTGCAGTGAGCACGTTAGTTAAACTGATCTATTCATGCTGATGGCCGGTTTAAAAAACATTTGGGCTGCTCTGACGTGTGCATTAAACTGCAGGTAATGCTGGGCATTCAGCTGAGGTTGCTGTGAAATGCATTACGTGTTTCAATTTGTAAAGGCCTAGCCAGATGTGTGTAGGGGAACAACATCATTGGAAAATGGAAAAAGTAAACTTGAATTGATAAATAGAACCTAAAATTGTAAATAATGTGTTAACGTACATTTTTTTAAAAATAATTAATTAAGGACAAATGGAAAAATGAACCATTTTCAATGAACGAAATGAACTTATAAATGTCTTATTCATTGATTTAGAACTTTTTTAGAGATTGTGTCTGTTGTGCTGCACAATAATGTACATATAGCAGATGTAAGCAATGGCTAAATAAATATTCCAGGTTACATGGCTTGATTATTATCAGCACCTAAGTCACACTAGTTTTATTTATCACTGGTATATGCACATGCTCAAATGTTAATCTAACATCACTATTTTTGTGGTTGACTCTACTTTCAGCTAGATATATTTTGCTGGAAGCTGTCAGTAGGAATGAACAATTGATTTATGTGCCGTCAATCATCTTAATCTGTGTGTAGAACTCAAGTATTGTTATTCTAATGTTACAGCTGCTTGTCTCAAGCAAGTGACCAACAGATTGACTGTAGCTTCGTGATGCAGTGGAGCAGCCCACGATGCTGCAATAATATCAATTGACCAAGAATGATTGATATATTCAAATCACACAACCCAAATTAGATTTAAAAAAAAGAGAAAGAGAAAGAGAAAGATGTATGGGCCATTCCACAGAATAAAACAGATTCCATCACCCAGGAAGAATTCAAGTTCATCAAGATGCAGAAACACACTCAACCAGTGTTTACCTATAAGGTCTGTCAATCCCCCCAAAAAATGTCTTACTCAATGGTTTAGATCAGTATCAAGGTCTTCTATGGCCATTTCTCACAAGAAATTAATTCCAGGCTGCACCGGCTCCATCACATTTAGCCATCAAACAATTTGAAGTATGCGGCATACTGACATAATAAGCAGCTTTTGTTTCACTACTCTTGGCTTAGAGGTACACAGTGATATTGGATTTCAGTATATATGTATAGGGAATAAATCTTAAGGTTTATGTATTGGTCCACATTTGTTTTTCTCCTTGTAGCCTTAACTTGTGCTTTACAGAAAACAAATCCACACAGGAGAGTAAGGTAAATCAAACACAGATGGAACCTAAATGAGAAATGAATTGATTCAAACTCTGGTCTCTCACAGGAGAGCTTACACATCCACTGCTGAAAGATGATTTTCATGGAGCTTTTTCATGACCTTTTTTTTTGTTTGTTTTCCCTTAGATGTGTGTGGTAAATGCTTGGTGGAAATGCACATTATTGCATTTGCTGTTGCTATTCGACTATTTAAAGTCTGATGTAAGAATACTTTGCTCAAGATGAAATATAAATCTGAATAAAAGATGAATGACAGCTCTTCAGTGGCTGCAGTCATCTGAAATCAATCAGAGGAGGGTCTCGGTTGTGGTGGTGGTGTGGAGACATGTCCCCTGTCGATGGGATGACATGAGCTTCCAGTGTTCCAGGAAAACCCATACTGCTCTCCAACAAAACAGAGCATCATACTCTGTTGCTAGTTTTCTGGCGCAAGCAAGCTAATTGTTTCCATCGACCAAATTTATCATTTGTCACAGACATAACTGGCTAACAACTAGAGCTTTCCTGAAGTCTCACTTTAAGCTGTGAAAAAGCTGTTGGGAAAAGATTGGTACAGTGAGAAGGAAACAGAGAGGCAAACCACTATTTTTACAGCAGACTAGGAGATTTGGCGGACCTGCATAGCCAGGGAGTTACAGGAAGTCTGTGTGGGATTTTTATGACCCTGTTAACACCCATACATGCAGGATTTCAGACTAATTTTGGAAGCACTATGCTACTCCCACCCATTCCCATCCAGAAACTGATTACTCCTGCCCCCAACAATGTTTCATATTGATGACATCTATTCTATTCTGCAAATGAAAGACATTATGAATTTTGCTTGAGGAAGGGGAAAGTAAACAGATTAAAATGTTTGGGGTCATGTCCCTGCTTCTCTGATAGGTTTTGTGGTTTCTCATTGCAAGAGACACAATCAGACGCCGAAAAGACACTTTAAACTGGCAACGATGATATGGATGTTTAGGATTTAGAATTGGAACTGTAATTCAAAAATGTAGTTGTTGTGTTGTTCGTCTCAACACACAATAATCTTCTCAGGAAATATTATTCCATATTAAAATATAGGTTAACTGCATTAAAGGGACAGTTCACCCAAATTACACACACACCAACAATAGACTTTTAACTTCAGTTGGACACGTCTCCTCTGAAGCTGTTAAAATGTAGTACTGACACTTAATTTAAAAAGATAAGATCATACATTTTATAAGATAGTAGAACTTCTTTTTGTACAGATGAGTTATTACAGTGCTTTAAATAAGTCTTAGACTACTCTTACAAAAATGGCAGAAACTAGGTGTTACAATATGAGAGACGGACAGGTAATAAGGATTTTTGACCTAAAAATATTTTGTTTTGTATTTAGAAATATATACTACACTTAAGAACCCATCTTGTCACTAGTAGCTTTTTAATCCCTTGCCACTTTTGTTTCTGCCAGGATCCAAAAACTGGTTCAGCCCCCTGAGCTCATTTACAGTTTGCAAAATGTATCAAAAGGTTTAGTAAGCACATGACTGAACATTAAACACAAACATGGAACTGAAGGTAAATACATACAAAAGAAATCCCTCTTACTTCAAGTCTTTTCCCACAAACTCTCTCTGCTTTTTCATCATGGATTTTAGCCTAATATTGGGATTATGTGTGTATACTAAATAACATATTTTTCAGCTTTTTTTCAGCCTTATTTCATTTGCTCAGTTCCTTCTGCAGCATTGCAGCGGCAACATTATGCCACCCAGAAAAGCTTTGTGCATTAACATCAAAGCACAAACAGCTCCACCGACACATAAAAGTCTTGATAAAAAGAGTCAAGACTTGGGAGTTATGAAAATGATAACTGCTGCATTACAGACCCCTGTGTCCCACACAATTACTGTAAGTCACTTTTATAACTCCTAATTAACTCTCCTATAAATTCTTGATGCATCTATGTACAGTGCTCTAAATCAAACGACTTCTGTTGGCATTGCCTTGGCAAATTCCATATGGGAGGGCAGAGGAGGACTGGTTTTATACCTCACAATTTATGGAGCCTGCAAAGTACACAGCAGTAGGGACGTTTCTATGCAGGGAGGTATATGAAAGGGCTATGTAAGTAAACCGTCAGAATTGTTCTGAGTGAGCAGCCATCAGGACTTGAGATTCTATTATTCTCATTACTTGTCATTGTATCTCTACAGTTTGAAAGAGCTACCCTACTTTACTCCTTTTATCACAGTACAATACATGGGCATCTATGTATAAACGATAACCTTAAGCGTCTACATGACATGAACTAGAATTTAATATAAATCCTTTCATGTCAATAGATGCTCAACTGATCCACTGGGCGTAGTAGAAAGAGGGATGGAAATCAGGTTAGAGTGGGTCACACACATGACTGTCATCCAGGGAACCATGGTGTAAGACCTTTGTGATACTGGAAATTGAAAGTGTCAAACCAACAATCTTTTCCTGAACCTAACCAAGGTATTTCACTGGGTAAACCTTACTGCAAGTCTGCATCAGTTTCACCAAAACAACATACATTTTTTAGTAAACCCAACTCTGTATTTTTTTCCTTATAACCAGCTACTTTTGGTACCTAAACTTATTAATACTGTGGCTGTTTCTCAGTGAAAAAACACGTGTTTAGAAAGGCTTTGTGGCAGTAAATGTTTCACAAGTTGGCAGCAGAGTAAAAGAATACCCTGTGCATCAGTATCAGATGCCAAGGGGCGTTACATCAGCAGGGATATTCAATGAGCTAGAATGAGAATGTGTTGATATTTTAGTTTCTTCTTTTGTTTTTTTCTATCAAAAACGTAGCAATGTGAGGACCTGCTGCTTTTCTTTACAACTGTGTAAAGTGAAAATATTCTGTTTGTCAGACAAAACGTGGCATTTATAGATGAGGGTTTTTTTGGTTGTTTTTACTATTTCCTGGCATCTTACAGACAAAAAAATATAATTTCATCAGGAAATAATCAGCATACTAATCAAAAATTAACATAATTGCTAGTTGCGGACACCATAATAAAGTGATTAGAAAGCAACAACGGACAATGTATGTCAATGGAAGTGAAGCAAATAAGGGATCAGGTGGGTCATGACAGTTAACTGCAGCTGTCTTAATAGCCAGGAGACAATGTCAACAGTTTTAACAGAGTATTCTTATCCAAGGGTCCAGTTACTAACAGTTCTAACAGTGTTTATCAGCTGATAGTATTGGACATAATTAATTAGCAAAAATATTTTTTCATGGTTGAAAAGTAACTCTCTAGTGTCTATCACACCTCGATTTTTGTATAAATATATTTTCTTATTATGACTGATGTTATGTATTCTACTTTAATAAGGACCATAATTTACTCTGATCATACAGTCTAGACATTTTGAAGATGAAAGAAATCATGTCAAATTATAGCACATTATAATAATTATTGTGCATATAACACTGACCTCATTTCTGACCTCATTGTGTCATGTTATGAGCCTGACACTGTGCATTTACGTAACAAAGGTCGTTAAGAAATGTATTATCTGATTTCAACAGCTAATAAAAATGGCCTCCATGTGTTACTGATGTTTTCCTTTATTATACTGTATATGTCAGAAAATATTCAGAGCCATAGTTTGAATTCCTCCTTTTATACTGAGGACTAACAGAGGATATTTTTACTTGGACATATATCTAAAAGATATTTCACAAAGTAAAAAGCATATTTCAGATGGAAATCAATGGGGTTTTTGAACACTTGTTGATTGTAACATCAACAAATTAAAATATTATCTTTTATGATTATCAGTGTCAAACACTAATGTGTGCTCAGTCAAGTCTAACAAATGCATTCCCTCCAGCTTTGTGCTCACTTTCATTCTGCACCTCCTCTCCTGGTTTCCCTTGGTGATTTCTTGTTATGCTATCTCGTCATAACAGATGATAGCAGGCAGCACACCAGCTTGGCAGTAACACAGGTAGCATGTGTACTCTAAGATGACAGAATGACACGTGCTTCATTCAGCTTATCATATTTATTTTATTTTATTTTAGTTTGCCATGAACTATATTGTACAGCACTGCATGTGCATAAATAAGTGCCTTATACTCCGTATAAAATATAAAGTAATTTACATTTCTGTTAGGCATACATTTTTCTTTTAGTCAGTAATTGTGCTAAGAACTGCAGATTTCATAATCATGAAAAAGAGACCTATTATCTCTATTGTGCAAGCACCACACTGTCTGTATTGTTCTGATCATGTGTTTCAAATTAAAGTCCATTAAAAGTACCCTGAGAGGGTAGGACCGCTGCAGCTCGATAGAGCACGGCAGAGCTGTCGCAGCTCAGGACAAGGGAGCTGAGCACTAAAGATACCTGCCATCTGGAGAGTCATTGAGTTGAGAAATGCACTGCAGCAGCCGAGCAGCCCTTTTGGCTCAAGCTCAACCCCATCTTTTAGACTGGGGCAGGAAAGGGCTAGAGGTGGATCTATTCAAGTAAACACACTGTGATCGGTTGTAGGAAGCATTTTTGTTTTTGAAAAGTATTTGTATTCTGCCATTCTCAGTCAATCATCGCCAAATCGTTATTTGGAGACAGATTTTTACAATCTCCAACTGTAATTTCATTTGTATTGTTTTTCACTAATAGCATACAGATCCACTCTGTAAATGTATGCCAGTCTGTCTCTCATTTGAAAAATCTCTACCTAAAAGGAAGAAAGCTACATTTTTATATTGTTGCTTTCATAATGGCATTACATCAACCACTCAAACGTGTTCCTCTGTCTGTGGGGACAAAAGTTGCCCTTCCATTGTTGTTTTACAGTAACTGAATAGCAATCAAAATACCAAAACATAAAGAGCCTCTAACTTTGACATGAAACCCCCATTTGGTTTTTAGCTTATGTCTCATTCTCTTCCCATAAGCGTATACACATGTCTTTCTGTGCCCCTTGGCTTACTGAACAGGCAACCAAACAATCATCTACCAGGGGAGAAGTGCAAAACCAACATCAGCCTGCAGGCTAGATTGCTAATTCAACTGTCAGCTTTAGCACAGTGAACAGCCTAAAAAAATATTTTCCTCAGGTTTAGATGCTAACTTGTGTAGTCTTTATTCTTCAACACTAACCCTGACAGAAAACTGTCTGCCTCATAAGCTACAGCTAGCAGAGCAAATCAGCTGTGCTTCACATCTGCACCTAAGCTGCCACCTTAGCTGTCAATCAAACACACACCCTGGTCAGCCCTCTCATAGGTCTAGAGAAATTTGCTTCTTCAAAGGCATGTTTAAACTTTCATTTTTTAAAAATAGCAACAGTAAATTTCAGAATCAACTTAAGAAAGAGTTTGACTAAAAAGGGGAAAGGTATTTTGTTTCCAGTAGGAATACAGAAAAAAATGAAATGAGTCACCTCAGAGGTATATAGATGCTTTTTTTTGGCTTCATGAGACTCTAACGGAGAAATGAAGGTCTGTAACTCAAGTCTAAGTTTAATCAGAAGAAAGTGGTCTTGCTTGAAAGCACTCTTGACTATGTCAAACTGTGACAAGAATAGCTTTTTCATGAGCAAACCGATTTACTCCGTATGATGTTTTAATATTTTTTTTTTGTATATGTCCATATCAGAGTTTTAAATGGAGAATCATATTAAGCAGGCAGAAAGGTGTCAGCGAAGGATTACAATGACAGAGAAAGATCCTGAAAGGAAAGCACTCGGGGATGTAGACTCACTGCTTCCTATTAAATAAGGTTTAAATTAAAAGAGCTTATCTAAAGAGGATACTTCAATAGCAGAATCTATAGCCACAGACAACAATATCATCCATATTAGGAATGTAACAAAATGGAAAATGCAAATTCTTTGTATGGAGTTGATGCAAATGAAAAAGAATGAAAAGAAGAAGAAAAAAAAATAATCCTGAATAATGTCTTTCCCTTCTCTCCCTGAATACTTTATTGAGTCTGATGTCCCCATTGCATTTCTGAAAACGTTTAGCCAGGTTGCAATTCAGCTAGAAATAATTAACAGCATAAATTTGCATCATTAGGGTGGATTAAGTCAAACAATGTTTGCATGTTGAAGGACTGAAGGGACTGTGCGGTTCTCTCAGAGAGGCGTTGTGCTGGTTTCTTTCATATTTTAGGTGGGCTGGTGGCTTCCCATGGGAGCCCATATTCCTACTTTATCTCAGAAACAAATATGCAGACACATTAGTTTGGTTGTGTTACTAAAGAAAAAAAAATGTTTGAGCGCATGTTTGTGTATGCTAGCGTGTATGTGCAAGAGAACCAAGACAGAGAAGAATGGCAATTACAAGCAGCAGTGTGGTGTGCTGTGTTTTAGTCATCCCCTGAGCATATTCCAGTCACAACCTTAGCAGCTGAAGTAACTTGCCCATTTTCCTCGACAGAGCATTTTTCTATTCCCCAGGCTCACTCTGCCGACTGCTAACACCCGCTCCAAAATCGAAGACCCTGACCGACTCGGACAGCTTATCCAGATGTGTCTGCACCTGTTTCTGTATGTCCCTGCAAAGCATTCATGGAAAAATAGAAAAATTGAAAAGTGTAAAAAAAAAAAAGAAGGAAAAAAAAACGGTCTCTGGCCCTGAAATGTTTTGTCAAATTCTGTCCAGCATCAGCAGTGGGAGTTGTGCAGCTATTTTTTTTTTCTTTCCTTTCCAATTTCCTGCAGTCTGGAGTAGCTAGGATGCACATTTAACCTGTCTGCTGTCTGTATCATCACCCTGTGTCTCTGCATCCTCTTTCCTTTCTCTGAGTCTGAGATGACTCCATGACACCAAACATCTCAGAAGGTAATTTTTATTTGTCTGATTCTCTCACATACTTTAACAAAATAAATACTGAAGCCAAATACAGGCTCACAGTAGAAGCAGATTCTGGCCTTAGTCTGCTTTAATAATAAATCACAGTCACAGTATTATAAATATGACCGGAGTGTTTTCAGATTTTTTGGTGTGTGATGTGACTGCAATGTGTTTTTGTTTACACAACCTGAATTCTTTGGCCTTTTAAAGGTCATGGTGCATCCAGCTTGATCATAGAGGTTAGGGAATAAATTATCTTCATCATAAACACATGCTTATTATTACTGTGCTGCTTGAGGCATCACCCTAGTTCCTCCGTTGTTTTTTTCTATTTTTTGAATAACCAATAAGAAACTTCCTGGCCACTGCATCATTACAGAGTTCAAGATATTGCATCATGCGCAGGCTGAGCCCTCTGTTAGACACTCTGGTTAATATTCTCTTTCAATAAAATACACTTACACTCCAAAAACATTTGAATATATATATAGCCAGCCAATTAGGCCAATGCTATCCAAATGTGTTATACTACAAGCAGAAATAAGCCTCACCATCGCCTGCTTCCCAGTGTCTCCAGTGTCCTGCACAGTATCCTGCACTGCAGTGTTGGAGCGACAGGAACATTGGGTAGAGGGCTCTCCATGCGCTTATTCACCTTAAATCGAGAAAAGAGATTTTTTTTTTCCACCCTCCCACCCAGAAGAACAGAGACGAACTTCGGTGATTCACCCTCATGTCCTAGTTTATAGACTTGAAAACGAGTGAGATAGAGAGAGATGATAATATCTTCATTAGCAGACTTTCAAAAACCTGGAAGGCTGCCTTGATCTCCTCTCTAAACTTAACCCTTACCCCCGGTGCTATTTTTCATAAATGTAGCCGGTAGCTATTAGTTTGAGCATTCACTCTACTTGTCTACAATTAGGCCCAAAACAGATCAGCTGTGTTAGATTAATAATGCTGCTGTGTGAATTCCTGAGAAATTTTTGAGATGTGTGTAATTAAGAGAGCCGAAACAAAAAAAAAACACACAGGGAACACTCCAGTTTTCCCTACATGATAATCAAGATTCCCATTACATGAATTCTTCCCTTTATCCATGTGTGCTTTTATTCTGTGTGTTGCTGTGCAAGCTTCATCAAACAAAAAAAAAAAAATCCATCAACCCACAATAAAGTTTGTCTGACTCGTTCCTGGGGTGTGGTTTTAACTGTTAGCACAGCTTTAGGTCACCTTGTGCTGTGTTGTGCATTTTTACAAAACACATTTCTAATGGACTGAGTTGTGAGTAGATGAATGGTGTCATGATTAGTGTCTGATCCTATCACATACATGAACAGGTGTATGCTGTTCGCTGAACCTTGGCTAGTCCAGCCAAGGTGACAGCCCTGTGTTCTCTTGAGAGAATCCATAACTTCTTCAGGGAAAGAGTGCCAGCAACATTACATTACCTCCATGGAAAAAGGACTCAGTCAACTTAACTTAGTCATCACCATTAGTCAAGCAAAGAGTAATTGAGCTCATCCCCATAACGTGTAAGACAACAATATGGCACAGAGACGTCATTAGGTGCATGAGGGGGAGAAAGTGATGAAGAGCTCACTGAAATGAGATTGGATTTAAACAAGTGCCGTTGCTGTCCTGGGGGCCCTACACGGATGCTTTTTGAGCGGATAGGTGGAGGCCGCATAATGATGAGACACTTAGTTTCCCGACTATTCAGATTTATGGGCTCCGAGGCCTGTTACAATCATTAAGGGGATTGTGAAAGTGAAAAAGTGGAAATGGGGTTAAGACTATATGGGCTTGAAAGGAAAATTGCACAGATTCTTTTCTTTCTGCCTTTTTTTTTTCTTGTAACGCAGCACTTTTAACCATGAATCTTTGATCCTCCTCTTCCAATCTGTGCAATGGCATGTTATAACAGAAGACTCCCTATAATTTCACACTCCAATTAGTAAATTACTAATATCTCTCTGTGCAAGAATTGGAATGATAATATACAAACAGATCATATCCTGAGGGAACCCAGTGAAAAAAATCTATTTTAGGTAATAAAAAAAAAAAGTTGGCTTTGATTGTGTTTGATGACCCAAATGAACTATGGCAACACAGACAAAATGGTGTATAGGCAAAACAAACGAACAAAGCAAAAACAAAACAAAAAAAAGGACAAATCAAACTAATGATTCCTTTTTATTTTTGCATAATGGCTGCAAGTCAACTAAAGAACTTTAGTCAGTGGGTTGGTTCTCTGGCGAAGGCTACACAAACATCAGCAAAATTTTACCTCTGCTGAAACTGAATGAACAGCAGTCATTAGGCGTTTTGAACATAATGAATAATTCATATTGCATAATCTACTTAAATCAACAGAAACATTTGTTTTAATGTTACCTGGGGTGGATTTACAAGAGAAAAAATGATACAGTCACTCTGATGATTCTATAATTAACTCAGTTTTTTAGTTGCTAGGGTTCTTTGTACTGTGAAACCAAAGCCTGGATCCTGAAGCCTGATATTTTTGCTTACCGTTGACATGTAAAAGCATCACAGAACAAAAATACTCTGTTTAATTGAAAAGTTAAAAGTTTAACGTGTACCTAAATCCACCACACTGGTGCATAGATTTCAAAGAGTGGTGGCAAGTACTTTATGTAATCTGTAGTGTTCACTGTAAAGACAGACTTTTGTTCCTTGACTTTATTCTTGAAAGCAGCTCTTTCTCCTTGACGAACTCAGCTAACAAAAGTCTCTTCACTTTCTGTAGGTCCATAAACCCCAAGTTTTATAACTAATTAGGCTCACTCAACTTCAAACATGAAATGACACCACCCACACACCGACCAAAAAAACGTCTTAGGCTGTAAACAAATACAACAGCGATAATTGGAGTTGGAGGAAGAAGCATCTCCAGAAAGAGACGAACATATGAAGTGTGATCAAAAACTTCAGAGACAAATGAAGCGCTGCACAGAAATGTGCATGCTGTAGCTACAAGCAATACCTTTGGTGAGCAAGTATTCCAAGCTACATTGCTTGATCATCACCAGCACCTGAATTACATATATTTTCTGACCAAAAGTGTTTTTCTGTGACATTTATGGGGTTGTGTCCTTTAAATTTTTAACCCCAGGGTCAGACTGTTACCATCAAATACTTCTGTGTCACACTCTGAGGCACCTCTGAGAACAATCTGCACGAACAACTGAACTCTGTGTAATAGGAATTGTTTTATCCACCAATACAACACAGCTTCAAACAGCAAAAACGGAGCTTTCACTCCCAACCCCCCACCCTACCTGCTGAGTTTGGCACCTGTGTTCCCAAAGTAAATTAGGGTCTCTGGGACATCACCATAGAACTGTGTTTCAGAATGTCCTCTTATTAGTGATTGCAAAAATGTGTGTAATTCTGCAGCTAATGTTGGTCCAGCAATGTCACCTGGAATACTTACTCAGAAAGTTTTCGCTTGCCTCTGCGACACTGACATTACTGCACAGTTTCAGTGCACAACAGAAACATCTCATGGAAAGTGACAGTGGCAGCTGCAGCATCGTGGCAGTATGAGCCGATCAATGCTGAGTGAAGTATCCTGATTCCAAAAGTAGCAACATTAAAATATGATGCAGTTTATTTTATATGATTCAAAGATAAAGTATCTTTTTTCTAATTTACTACTAGATTGTCTACCATGCATAGAAGGCTTGTAACAGGAGTGAAAAAAAGCTTCCTGGTCAAAGTTTAGTATATTATTTTTGGTACCCCCTCACTGCCCTGTGATTTCACACAATGACAGACTTGCTTGTGGGATGACGGCGACTAAAATAAATGTCATAATTACCTAAAGCCCAAAAGGATAGACCTTGACTCGATGCTGTGAGAGGACAGCTTAGAAAAGACCCTGCATCCATTTTGCTGCCAGACACCACAGAGGCAAGAGGAGTCAATGATATATATTGTCACCTCCACAGAACCTAAATATGCAAGCTGCTCCAGCGTTTCCCTTTACCTTTGTCAATGTGATAAAGGGAAAGGGTTAGATTCTACAAAATGATTTTAACCTAGTGTGTCATATCAGGGGGTTGGCTAAGCTGCAGTGTCAGCGGTGCAGACATCGTGGGAATACACTGCAGGCCTGTGTGAAAACTGATAAACAAGCCAACAAACAGATCCACTGATATCTATTAATCTGTTGTTGTGCCAATGGAGGATACCAACAAAGCTTTCATAGAAAGAAGCTATTAAATAGGAATTCAAGCATGAGCCATCAATCTTCTTTCGGTGTCATTTATCAGTAAATTTCCTTTCCCCATTTCCTACCTTTTCCTCATCCCCAGCCTTCTTTCATACATGTCACAAACATACCTGCCTCACAGCAGCCCCTGCATCTAACAGCTCTACAAAAAGTGGACTGAGGAGCCCACTTGGAAAATAGTGGCCATGTAAGTGACATGCAAAGATTACCAAGGATGTAATATCAAAGGCATCTCAGCAGGTGAGTTCTGAACACTCACAGGAATGGAGGTGTTTACCAGGTTCACCAGGTCTTTAGATACAGTGAAACAACACAAACAAGATACAACAGAATCGTTTAAATAAACAGATACATTCAGTGTACTTATATTTAATTTAGGGTAGTTGCTGCTTTACAAATCGGGTAAACTGTCCTTGCAAATACATGTTTTTTGCACAGTTTTACGAAAGCTCACTTACATAACAAAAAGATCATTGAGCACCATCCAAAGTAGCCTCATTACTAAATATCAATTGATATAAAAAAAACCCAAAACATCTCTCGCAAATGCTACCAAGCAGTTTAAAGTTTATTTTAACTGCTGTTGATAACACTTCACTGTTGGCTTGGCAGCACACCTCCATCTGCTGTTTTGACAAAAGAGTGACAATATGTATCTGTTATTTCATCAAAACCAGTTACTCCATCTGTTCTTCCTCTTCTTGCCATGTAGTTGACAGTGCTTCAGTGTATCCCATAATTTCCCTCGGATTTCAGAGCTCCTTTATCTGTTTCTCCATGACAGATACAAAAAAAAAAAGAAAAAAACCCTCAAATCAGATATTTCCTGATGAATCAAGCCATGTGTGATCTGGTGACATCTTTCACTGTATCAATCCTTTTTAAGTTTATATGACTGAAGTGCTGCCCAGTCTGTTTTATACTTATCATGTCCGCTGGTTGTTTAACTCTTTGTTAAATAGTAAAATAAAAGAAAAAAAACAATATTATGACTCTAAGCTGCAAAGTTTTTTGTTATTTTTTCCCATCACTTACGCCTCTCCTGTCTGAAAATACCCCACCGAAGACAGCTCCCTGTATGATCATTTACCCATGATCTGGTGTATATTAGTGTTTGACTGTGAGCCATCCATCACCTGACTAATGACATAAATCCTTCTGTCTGCGGCAGGATGTCATCACGGTGCCATGGAAAGCTTTGGTTGAATCCCATATGTGTTCCACTTCATACTCAGTAATATGGCTTCTGCAGCCACTGAGACAGCGGCTCCCTGCTACAGCCTTAATGGATTGCTGCTCCTCCGGTGGAAATGCAGAGACATAAATTAAATGTTTGCTTGGACCCAAGGCTGTTGTGTACCAGTAAGGTAATGCAATTGTGGTACAGTGTGGATATGCACTACATTTCCGTATGGATGACTTTTTATGTGGTTAGAGCTGAACCATAAAAGCCCCTGTCCTCGTTATACTCAACGACTGCGGTGTGAATATACACTAGTGGCTCTCTTTGTTTTTCTAAAGTGCAAGTTTGGTTATTTGCTGCTTGAGGTTTAAAGGAAATGTGTGGATGGGGAATTTCAATTTGTCAGTGCTCAGTGTCTGTTTCTGCAAGCCAGTCAGACTGCAGCAGACCGGCAGAAAATATACCTTCCACCTGTGTGTGTGTGTGTGTGTGTGCTCACATGCAACAGACAGCTGTTCAGAGGTGGCAGACTCCTGACAGGCACGTTTTTAAAACATGAGAACGAACCAAAAGCATGTCAGTCATGAAGATGTCGGTTGAATAGATGAAACAAAAAAATATTGAAAATTCTGTGAATATGATATGACTTTATACTATCAGACAGAGCAAAGTTACAGTACATTCTGGACTGGTGCATTCAACATGTCAGAGAAAACAACCTGGATGATATCATCAGAGGATGTTTTTCTGTCTTTCTTTCTTTCTTTTTTTTGGACCATACTTACTGTGAAGATTTCAGGATAGCAAATAGCAATATCAGGTAGTTGGTCTGTAGGTCCCCGACTCTTCTTCTCGTCCATAAAGTTGACATGTTTAGTTTTAATGGATGTCACCAAAATGTCTTGGTATAGAAACAACATATCTATAATCCACACATGGTGAACTCAATTCATTTTTATTTATTTTTTTTAACCTTTGCAACCAGCTGTTTTCACTTACCAGGTTAAATAATTAAACACTTCACACCTCTTGTATTTTTTGTGTGAAAAAAAAGATTTTTTTTCCAATCATTGGGTTTGTGATAAAAATAAAGCAACTACAGTCCCATCAGGCTTATGCCAAGTTCACACTACACAACTTTCAAAGCCATCAGATTGTTGTGTGATTCACTCTACCAGACAAGTTGTCTTGGGTCAGCAGTTTTAGAGTCGTTATCTGGTTCATATCACATGACAGAGGGCCGCGATCACACCTACAAGACTTTTGACCTGGAGGAATCGTGGATGCGTTGGTCTGCTCTACAAACTACATTTTGTAACAAAAAAAAGTGAGAAGTGACTGGGGAAATAATGTAATACCACACGTGAGATGGGAACAAAAATTCCTGCTGGTCACAATTTGTTTTGCATCTGAGATGGATGACCACTAAGGATAGCGCTTATTTGTGACTTGCTTTCCAGCGATTCGACAAAAAAAAAAAAAAACAACAATAGGTGAAAAAATGGATAGGGATGCGTGGACAACAGAGATTGTCTGTATATAGGTGCAACAACAACAGTGTTTCATGTTAAAAATACACTGTCTACGCAGACAACCCCTCCCCCAAGTTTCCCCTCGCTACGTGCCAACTCATCCTCCATATTTAGCATGCTAGTTATCTACGAGGTGTCTGTGGACACGTTGGCGAGCCCCTTGTCTTGCGTCTTTGAATAGTTCACACATACCACTCCAGTGCTGACTTGTAAGCACCGAGCTCTTGTCGGGGAGCTAATTAAAGCCATCAGGGACTTGAAATCAGGGCTAAAGCCATGTAGTGTGAACAGGGCACTAGCTGCACTTTGTTTAGTGTCACTGACCATCCCAAAATCTAAACCAGGGATGTCAAACTCGTGCCATGGAGGGCCGAGAGGCTGCAGGTTTTCTTTCCAACCAAAAACTCCACCAGCTAATTTCACTGATTAGTCCCTGCTCTCTGCTTAAAGTTGAGGTAAAAACATTCCAACAAGCTAAAGCAGAACTGTAAACACTGTAAATATTACACTTGCTTAACATCAGTATGTTAACAGCATGTTGTTATAGTGGGCAATTAGCACTGCTGAGCCAGAGAAAAGTCTCATAAAACTACGAGTTAGACTATTAGACTGTCTCTGCAATAAAAGCCGAGGTTGTAAACTCATTGTGTGGAATCTGAAAACAGTGTAGGGTTAAATACAAGATGCCATCAAGTTTCATCGAGGAAAGTTTATAATTATTCGTAAATTGAGCTTGACCCCTTACTAGGAAATACAACTCTTGGTATCAGGGACACTGCTGCACCAGTTAGACAATTAGGGCCCTATCGTACACCCGGCGCAAAGGCAGTGCGCCAGTGACGCAGATGTCATTCCTATCTTACACCCCGCGCAA
>JAQNCA010000024.1:23953584-23970395 GCA_029783725.1 Acanthurus tractus | reverse complement strand
AGATAGGAAATCCACTTGCGCTGGTTCAGTGCGCCCAGGGGAGGAGGTCTGAGAATGAAGGCGGAATGGAGGCGTGTGTGAAAACTAAAATGCAGTAGTTCACTAATAATAACAGCACAAGTAACAGAGAAAAAATATTAATAATTATAATTGAGTGATTAATGATCAGTGACATACAGACCTGAAAAAAATGTTCCATTCTGTCATGGGTCAGATATTCACACAGAAATAGAGCTGATTGCAAATGTTTGATTACTACGTACAGCAACATTCTCTTTTCTCTGATGCAGTTATCAGATGAGTTTATCTCCATGTAGCCCATTAAAGAGCCACTGCCTTGTCTCTCAAGGTTACTGAGGCATAAGCAGTAGTTTGTTAATTTCCAATGCTGTGATAGAAACCCATGGTTACAAATAAAAGTAAACAATTCTACTGCTTGTGCCTAAAAACGGAAGTTGCTTTTTACTCCCCTTTGGGAGAAATGTATTTTTCTGCAGTATCCCTTAAATGCTCCCAAATTTCTGCCAACACATCATCAGAATTGTAGAATATTTATGTCAACTAAAGGGCAAAAAAGTACTCATGCATAAGTGAGGAAGTGAAAAAACGAAACAAAACAACATTTTGTCAAAAAAAAAAAAAATGAAAGGGTTTTAGCCTAGATGCCCTAACATTCAGTCTGCTGGGATCTTATACGTTTCACAGAAAATAAAATAAGACAACTCCTATTTATTCTATGTGTGGAGCTTCTTCTCTGCTCTGTTCTTCTGTGTCAGCCTGTTTACATAACTCACTTACTTGGCAGCAGCAACATTGGCCTTATTTTCGGAAGCCAACTTGGGACTACATCAATGAATAATTGTCTCCACAAACCCCTTACAGTCAAGAGATAAGAGCCTGGAAAGGTCAAAAAGAGTTCTAAATCTAAAAATACCTCCATTTATTTGAGGAGGGGGCTGACCTGAATGTTAATTTTTCTTTAAAAAAAAAGGCATTAAAAAGAATCGAGAACTACAACAAATGTTTCACTCCAGCCTATTTGTTCTGACATGGATTCTGATGTCTCACTAAAGACTTCCACTCCTGCCTCAAAGTTAAGTCCTAGGGGCTGCACTTAACAACAGCTAAGCACCAACTTACAGCTGATTAAATTCAGAGTGACCCAGTCTGAAAATTATTAGCCGGTTACAAGCTGAAAATGAGCATATTAAAGCTTCTTGCTGCTGGCTCAACAGTGAAGTGAAGTGTCGTGGCTGCAAGGGAAATCAGGTCAAATTTAGCAACCAGTAATATCTGTGTAAACCTATTTTCACTAACTAGACGAAGAACATATTCTTTAGTCGCAACAACAGCCTTGGGGGAGTTAGTTGCAGTATTTGGATGACACTTTCAAGAGTGGAATGAGAAGGGGTCTAACAGAAGTGGTAATCATCACTTACTTACTACATCGGGTGTCGAGGTGTCTTAGCGATGATGCAAATTAAAGCCTGATAAGTCATATCCTTATAATACCTGTTCTCTTCATTGCGCACAGCAACCCCCACAACCGCGTTAATGTTGAGTTGGCAAATCCATGTTTGTGCCGCCTCTGCCTTCCTGAATTTTCTACTCTGCTGCTTGATGTATATCTCGCCTTCATGACTTAGATGTATTTAATCAGTGAGATCAATAGCTGTTAGCCTCATTGATCTTGCGAGTCTATTTCCTGGGCGAGTCAGGCACACCTCATATTTTGTATTTGCTGTAAATTTTATAGATAATGTAAGCTGCTAAGGGCCGTTTTTAATTAACATTAGGAAAGGCTGTTTTGGAGTAATGTAAAAGCCTTGACTGATGAGAAGTTTCACCTCTTGCAATCCATCAGAATAATTTTATGTATTGCCCAGAACCTTGGCTGAAGGCAGACGGCAACCTTCTTTCAACCACACTTTTACCCAGACTTCACAGGGATTTGAAATCATTGAACTCGGCTACCTACTTAATCTTAATAGTTACTCCTGCAGTCTAAAATAGCAGCAGTAGAATTTTCATGCTAAGTCTCATTGCTGGAGCAAAGTAGACGAGCTCAAATTAAAGCAAACATCTTTTTTGCTCACTGTGACCAAACCGTTAATGTGTAAAAATAAGATTTAGAGGTAGATGTGAGAATAGAGAAGAAGAATTCTGTTGAAAGCAAACTGTGTATACCTGCAATTAACAAGACTCATAACATCCTCTAAATATAGTGTTTAAATAAAAATGATGCAAACATAGGATAGATTTCACATATGCAGAACACAACACATTTATTACATTGATATTTTGATTTACATTGATATATATTTTTGAATTCCCTGATCGGTGCAGGATCATGTCTTAGATACTGTGCCTATCCACTCTGTCAAGAAAATGCCTGACATTTGCTGGTGCTGTGACAACCTTTCTTTAAAGCTTCGTTGCTGACAGGTTCAATACAGCCACCACTGTTCACCAATCATCACCCTCCTGCACCATGCGCCCCCTGCAGGGCAATGGCTTTGGCTCTCAGGTGAGAATCATTGACCTTTGGCAGACTTTTGCTGGGCACAATATCAGAACATTGTAAGAAGAGGGTGTGCCGAGCTCCATACTGTGTGACAAAGTCTTGTGAAGGTGACACAGTGATTAAGACTGGTAGGGAAAATGGAAGGCTTGAATCACTTTAAAGGTGTTGTATTTGGCTAGTGTAATATGTTGTACTATTAGTTCTAAAATAAAAGCTTAATAACAGTAAAAGTAAGGTCATGGAAACATGATCATATCTACCTAAATAATTGTTGGATATAGAAATAAAGGCCTGTCTCTGACAACAGGTTGCAGTTAAATGTCTGTGTTTAGATCGCTGGTGTATAAAGGCTAATACCACATTTCAGAGGAATAGGAAGCTCCACATTTAGCAATTGAATGAATTGCAGGATATACTGAAATAATTATAACTGAGCCCAGTGAACACTGTGGGTAACACAAAGGTGGAGACAGTTTCTAATTACATGAGGTGCAGCTGATTGAGGCAAGAATGACAAAGATATGTCATCAACAATGATCTCACCTTCTGGTCATGACTGTAGGCTAAGGCCCAGTCCTCCTCTGCTGGGTGGAATAAAAGGCTCAGGACGTAGAACGAGAGGCGGTACTTCTGGTAACTGGCTCCCTCATCAGAGCTGATGAGCACGCTGCTCTCAAACTCCGGATCTGTCAACACCATAATCTGTGAGACGGGGGGAAGAGGGTGGGAGGAGAAATAGGATGCGCACACATGTGAGGGAGAATGTATGAGTTTTTGAAGGCGGGAGAAGAAAGGATTTGAGGGGTGAGTTTGAGTAAAGAGGCGGAAAGATAGGGAGATGAGAGAGGGCAGAGGAGGATGTTAGAGGCAGGAGTAGTGTCAGCAGAAAAGGCCTGGCTTTTGGCACACGGCAGGCTTGTTGCTTGGTAAACAACTTCACTGTATTTCCTGCTTCATTTCATGAGTGCGACCTGTGTGCCTTTGTTGCCATCACTCTGTGGCTCTGCTTGTGCATTCTGAGGTAAACGCCTGGAGCCTTGATCATCTTTAACATAAATAAGACCCATCTAATTTAAAGCAATGAATCATGAAATAAAAAGCGTATCAAAACACATCAAAAATACTTATTGAATCAGACAGAAAAAAAACATGACATTATTTGACATAATATATCATAAAATGGTGATAGAGCATATAGCCTTGTTACAATTCAGTAGACTGCTTTACAAAAGATTATGCAGCAATACATGAATCTGCCTACAGTATGTTATTTTTTTATCAGCTAGTCCTTTAGCATGTAATTTCCAAGCATTTCTCCTTCCAATAAAATTCTAATTTCAAATGTAACAGTGCCACAGTGGTGGAAGCCCTAATTTCATGCTTGGAATAGTCCTGCCAGAGCTATCACAGTTATTATGAAATTCAATAAGAGCAGGAATTCCACAATGCATTTTTCTTTTCACTAATGACTTTTGGAGTCTTTGTGAAAGCAGATAAAATGGTCACAGAAATTTCTCCTAGACTAAAGTAGAGGTGTTTGAATAGGTGTGTAATACAGTTTAAGGGAATGCCATTCTTTTGAGTCAGATAATGCTTCTCTAGTATTTCTTTTAAATGTTTAGAAAATGTCACTGTGGAAAAAAATTGGTCATTTTCAGTACATTTAATAGGACATGCTGTAATTTTGCACGGTAAAGAGCAACAATAGAAATCTGCATGAAACAAAGAAATCAACGGCATATGCTGCTTCATCATTTAATAACATTTCTTTTCTTTTCCTTTCCAGATCAGAATCAAAATTAGGAGATCTTTTTGTCAATCACATGGCAATGGGACAGTATGTAGCATAATTTACAAGTATGTAAAAACACAGCACACACAAAACAGATTTCACACATGAAAAGCAAAGCACATGGTAAAAATGGCTGCACTAAATGAAGCAAAACCCAAACATTGGCTGGCATGCTGAATCCTTCAGTATCTTTTTCATATCACAGGCGAATCAACAGATTTTTTTTTGAAATATTTTTGAAGAAAGGGGACCGATCTTTAAACAGGCAATACTGTCAAATATTTTAGAAAAAGCAATCTCTTATAACGTGTTCATGTCGGAGTTGTATTTATAACATTTCAGTGCTAAATTTGGTCATTTCAGGTGAGCTGCATAATTTAAGTCCAAAATGTATCTTTCAACTCTGCTTGGGTCTCCACCTGCTGAGGAAAGCATCCACCTGTTTAGTTGCTAGCTGTGCAACTATCTTAGCTTAGTTAGCTAGCAGCTACCTCTAGCTTTGTACTGTTTCTTGGGGGAGTTCTTTTAAACTTTTACGCTTAAAAGAGCTCCCTCCTACAGCTGACTGATATTTCTTCAAAAATTCATATCATATGATGGGAGGAACTCCAATATATTTTTTATCCTTCTCTTGAGTTTCTGGCTTTTACTACAACACGAAAGGCTATAGAAGAATTGTGTGGTGGAATTGCGGGTAGAGGCTGTGCATGTGGCCTGAATGATTGTGTTCTCTCTCGTCAATTCAATTTGAATTGGAAAAACAGTGCCACATTTGTCACTGACAGAAAGGCTAGCCCTCCTTCCAGAGCTTTAACTGTGAACCCTCCCTGGTGGTGATTTAGATAAATTGTTTTTCATTAAGCACCAATAAACAGGCAGCATATTCTCAACCTGGATTTCTTATTGGTCCGGGCTCACTGATATTGCCATTCATTACCTGTCACTGTGTAATATCAAGGCCTACTGATATCTGCTGGTGTCTTAAGGGCTTGTCAGATGTAATTTACAGTTTTTAAGCAGTAATCATATTCAATAATATTGTAGTAAGCCATAGAGTCTCTTATGAGTGGGAAATTACATTGTTATGTGCCATATTTTGAATCAACTGTCAGGACTTTTTGCAAAATAGAAAGGTAAAAATACTTTTGAAGTGGTCTGTGCACATATATTCATATTTAAATCATCCCTGCTTCCTGCTCAAGCCTTGAACCGAGTGATGAGTCTTATGTGTTCCCTCTCTTTTCTTTCTAGCCTTCAATTGCAGTCTTTTAGCTCATCTTTTCTTCAGCCTTGATTCACTGAGCCTCACAATGTGTTCTTTTAAAACTGGGAACAGGGCCTAGAAACTATTGTCACATTCATATTACTCATTTACCACCATGTTAGTGTGAAAACAGCTACATTATTTCCCAACCTTACACATTATTATAACAAGCCAGTTTCAGTCTGTCGCCTCGGTGATTAGGAAGAACCCACAACCAATTTGAAGCCAATACAAAGGCGGGAATAGGAACAGTGGCCAATTTTTCTCCTGCCTACTAAAACAATCACCCTCAAACAATAATTACTCCGTTGCAAAATCACAGTGACCGATAGCATTAGCAAGGGGTGATTAAGATTTCCCTCACAGCATCCACTCAACCTTTCTGAGGAAGCGGGCGAGTGAGAAGAGTAACAATACTAAATCAATAGAGGTTGGACGGATAACCGTTTTGTTTTATCAGCCTGATGTTAAGCTGTGCATAAGCTGGAGCACAGAGATAGAAGCCTGTAGTTGTCGGATCATGAGGTAAGTGGAGGTACGGATCAGAGACGGCGGGAAAGAGACACCCTGCAGCAAATGAATCACGTCACGCCAGATCAATTGAGCTTAGTCTGTCTTTGACGGCAGGCTTTAACAGGGAGTTGTCGCTGCAATATGCTCATTAACCATGGATCAAGACTTAATCACCCACATTTAGCGATCATGTTTTCACTGTCTTGCATCCTCAATGGCATTTAAACTGTGCATGTCTTTATTTTTAAATTAACCTAATCTACCAGCCGTTTAGTCAAAACGCTCAAGGACTGAGCACACAGCAAGCTCAGGCAAAGACATCAAAATAAAGTCAAGAAGATTCATGGGGGTTGTCATTTTAAGAGGCTTTGCACTAAATGTCATTACTATCATTCAAATCTATAATGTGACATTGCAAAAGGTCACAGCTTCAACTTTATTTGTGGACAATGTGAGAGAAAAAAAAACTACATATGCGTCCAGAATGGCCGTAGAGGATGTAAAGCGATTTCTTAAAGGAATTTCTCAAAGAGCAGCAGAGGATTGTATCTTTCAGTGAGTGATTAGGCATCCAAACTGCTCTTTCTATCCGACAGAACACAGAGGGATGCTAAGTAAGGCCAGTCAGAAGCAAAGGGGCAACAAAGGAAAAGAGCTAGCATACGGGCAAACATTCATCCTTCTATAGGATGAAAAATCGAAATAATTAGATCAGAGATAAAGTGCGGAGGGGGACTCGGTCCATAGCAGAGCCAGAGGTCAACCATTAGAGTAAAATATTTGTCTGAGATTGTTACTAGTTTGTGGCTGAAATGACTCACCCAGTAGCATGCAAGATAGAGCATGCTTCTTTTGTTGTTGCCGTTGTTTTGTTTGTTTTGAAGACATTAAATATCCTGACTAGATTCTGGTGAAAGTGATTGTTTGTAATTGTATGGTACAAGTATGAATCCTCTTTTGTTGCCTTGGGGTTTAAGTTTATCCAAAGTTATTTAACTGAAATTATTATAGAAAAGGATGTCACATCAGTAACCTTAGGGACTGCGTCCTGGCTTTGCCCTTGATGCAGAATTACATTTCTCCATATAAAATAGGCAGGAGGAGTGAGTCATGAGGAGTAATCAGCATCGGCTATGATCTGTTCCTCGCCTTGACATGGTTTAGCTCAACAGTCACGGGGTCCTATTAACTCCTACGCCATGCAATGTACTCAGGGTCAGTACCTTGGCTTGGCTTGGAAGAGTCAGGCTGATGAAGCCAGACGCCACCACAACTCATAGCATGTCCTCATCACACACACAGGAGCCATACATTTTTAAGTATTCAACGTTTGCCTTACAGGCAGGCCAACCTGCACAAAGGATCATTTTCAAGAACAAGGTGTTTTCCTAAAGTCCTGTGATACCTAAGTCTTGTGTCACAGAAAAGGGTAATTTTCAGCCCTGTTATCAGCTTTACATAGCAATGTTCTACCACATCATTGTGCGCATGTCCTGTAATATATAACATAGTATGTTTTTAAATATCACTGACGTCTCTTATCTGCAGTTTCTATTTCAGACATGAAAAAAAGTCAGAAATAAAAAAAAAAAGTTTCATACTGAGCAAAGAAATTAAATCTTTTTCCTGTCTATCAAAAAAAAGCACAGACAATACACATCAGTTGGACTTTCAGACACCAATGTCAAATGTAATTTTGTCTACTCTGGATTGCAGGGTTAAAGTGTTACAGCATGACCACAGTTCGTAACTATGGCAACTGTGCTATGAATCGCAGTTAAAGCAGATATCAATTAACAGGCAAGAGTGTTTAGCAGACAGTAACCTCGCTCAGGCATGTCCAAGACTAATCAATCTTAAGTTCATTAACATTGGCCACCTAAACTACTATGCTAGTCAGAGCAGATCAAGTAAAGTGTAGTATCAGAATCTCTAAATGCACTGAATTAAACCAGGGCACTTTTTATTATTTACCAATTCAACTTCAAATTTGTCATTTTTATTTTGAAAATTATCGAATGTTGACTTAGGAGGTACTGCCTACCAGTTGGCTGCCTATCATAAAGTAATTTGCAGACATTACACCAACTCATACATAGTACTTTATGGGTAAAATATTCAAAGAATCATTTGCATTTAGTCATTGCAGCAAATTGCCTCTAATTATCATGTCAGGCTCCCTGAAACTCTGATGTTAATGTCTCCAGCTCTGTGTTATAGAAGAGCAGCTCAGTTCAAAGTTCTATTCACTCCTCCATGTGCGCACAATCTGCTGTAATTGGAAGTGGAATGTTAACTAGAACTGGTTTAATGAAAATATATAATTTGTGTTTATTTTATCCGTCCATTATACATAACCACTTATCGTTAACAGTGCTATGGTGGCTTCAGCCTATCCTAACCCTGGACGGGTTTCCAATTCAGAGCTGACACAAACAACCATTCACACTTACACTCACATCTACGGGCAATTTAGAGTCACCATTTAGCATAATTTCAGACCAAATCAAGTGATTTGGGAATCACAGCAGGTTTGTGTGGATATGGAAGCCTATTTGCAAATAAAAGGTGATGTTGTAGCCCTCCCCCCATGGCAGGGCTTTCCAGCTCTGCTCGGTCTGGCCAATCAGTAAATGGCCACTTCAGTGGCATGTAGGGTTGTGCTCATTCAAAAGCTGAGTCTGCGTAAAAATTGTTGGCAAAGCCAGTTCTTTTTAAGGCTCTCTGCAGGCCACTTCGCTGCAGCCTAACCTGATTACACACATTAGAAAGAATGGGAACACATGTGTTTTCACTGCAACACTAAATTTGGTCTGTAGGAGTCTTGGCCTCCACTGCATGTCTCAAGCTCACAGGAGGAATCCTGAGCACCAAAAAACCTTTTTACTCACCAGGAGTTTATTTGTTTGTCCTTTTATTCATTTTTATTGTATTTCATTGTTTTTGTGTGTATTGAATTCTAAGACACAGTAAGTTGACCTTAAGATGTATGGATACTTAAATAGTCTATTTGGGACTGTCTTGATTTCGAATAAAGATCTAACTTCTACATTATCTGTTGATGACCTCTTGGCTTTGTTTACTTTTGTTAATCAATATCTATTTTTGCTTAAAGCACCAGGTAGGGGATGTACTCCACATACCGGCAGATTTTCTGTCTAATACTTGGAGTTAAGAATCACAGTACAGGAAAGTGTAGGAATTCAGAATGTTTCCTCTATGGAATTCTGCAGTCTGTAATGCAGGAAAGAGCATCATTTGAAGGACACAGTTACCTAGACAGTGCAGCTCAGCTGATGTTTAAGCTGAATGTGAATTTTTATCTTATTAAACAAACAGAAAACTGAAGCAGATGGTACAAAAAAAAGTGAAAGCTTCTACTGATCATTAACTGAATTCTTGGAACGTCAGAAAAAGAGAAATGAAAAGTATAGTAATTGACAGAACTCACAGGCAGATTAAAAATGTCGGCAGATGGGTGGCAGCTGGCAATGTTCATACTTTTTCTGTCTTTTCTTGTTTGTTTTGTGTCCTAAAGTTCTTAAAATACACTTCTGGTGTACACCAGGATAGTTTCTGGCATAACCTGTGCATTTGTTCACAAGAGTAATTTCTTCAGAAGGCTAATTATGACATTACATTATGTCAAGCACAACATGAACAACATACCAGAGAGGGGATGGGATTATGCCAGGAAGTGTTACAGTGATGGAAGCTCAACAAATTAAAAAACAAACAAACAACTGTAGTATGGAAGTGGCTGAATATAACAAGTGACTGACACTGAAAATATATAGCTTGCAACATCTCACCTTTCTTTTGTTAGTCGGACAGACATACAAGTAACTCAGGACCGTCTTAGATCCGACTTTGTCATTCATTCTCTCATATGTGGAGCCATAATCAGTGGATCTAAATCAGGAAGGAAAAAAGAAAAAATGCAGTCAGGAGCAGGCAAATACCACAGCAGATAAACCTGACATAAGCACACTGAGGGTTGCTGATAATCTAATGGGTAAACAGAAAGACCACAGATAACTAGGACGTTTCATGATTCATGTCAAATCATATTTGTGTTGCAGTGATGAAAAAGAATGCAAAATCACACCCTACTATAAAACAACAGGCAGGCAAGGTACTGTACATACACATCTTGTGCCAGGGTGAAACCTCTGGCGGTTGAACAACAGAAGGTTAACCAATCATCTATAGCTGCCAACAAAAACAAACCATTCGAAAAATGTCTGGGGACCCAGAACTGTAAATAATTAATTCTCTCCCCATGACTACTATGAAATAAAATATGACGAGTGCAAAAACATGTGGATGTTCCTGAACCCATGGGCTTTAATAATTTAACAGTGGGAATGAGTCTGTTAGCCAGCCTAGTCCCTAGAAACTCCACATGAATCCATCATCACTAGTAAAGACCAAATCTGCCTTCAAGTAGAATATTACAGCATTTACAGGCTGAGCTCGCTTCCCCTTTTTTCTCTGTGAAAGCTGTGGGGACTGAAGCACCTAACCGAAACTGTGGCATAACTTCCATTTGAATTTGCAGTTTACTTCACTGTGAGGAAAAGTGAAGGTGATACCTATTTCATTGTTCTTTCTTTTTTTTTTTCCTGGTCAGTGTTCCTTCAGCAGGAGCAGGGTCTTGGTGAAAAAAAAAAAAACAAAACAAAACACAGAGGACTCTCATTCAAATTCACTCCAGACTGCCTCTGAGAAGCACAGTTGTTGCTATGATTACAAAGCACAATACTGAGCTGGAAAGACAGCATCATTTCTACAGCATATTAAAGTGGAGATGCGGAGACAAGTGCTGCACCGAGTTCCCTGATTCGGAGCAGAGGCGGGATACTACGCTGTTGTGGCCTCTGAGTGACACTGTTCGAGCCTCCTGAGAAGAGACTTCATGCATGACAGAGAAACATATGTTGTGTTTGCCATGACATGGGTAAGCACTACCGCCAGTCCCACCTTCATCTTTTAGTCACTATGATGCATTTACTTAGATTTCCTGAATGGAAAGCGGTTAAATCTTTTCATGTAGACAGCAGGGACATGTTAGTTCTCGGATGTGTGTGTTGTTTTTTCCCCCTTAATGGGATCTCCTATGAGGTTGTGTGTGGATGTGGTTATAAAATGAACTTCTATGATATTTCTAGACTTTTTTCACATATCATATTCCAAAACTTTATATGAAACACATTGTAATGTATTGACATTATGAAGACATTTTTTGATACATTTCACAACATCAGCTGTTTATCAAACTGTTTTTCTTCCGATGTGACTCTTAACTGACATAAAAATCAGTTGGCTTCTTATTCCACCTGCAGAGTGTAAATGTAAGTGAGGGCCCTTCTTCATATCATCATACCTTCATCCTATCCTGTATGTATTGTTTGGTGAGCTGTTTTGTCCCACAATACCCTCTGTCATGTTCAAATAGGGGTACATTGTTAAAGCATTGTTTTTGCAATGTATCCTAGGATGTGAGAGTTTCTTCCCCTGCACCTTTTTTTCGATTTTCGTTGTGATCAGCACCTCTGCAACATCGGTGTGCGCTCCTCTATTCTCAATCAACACTAAATCTGACCACCCAAAACATTCCCACCCTGCACAAGACAGCTAATCAATGTGAAAGGAAGAGAGCTGATTTTATGAGAGGGGATGGCAGAATCACACAAGAAAGGTACCTACATCATTCTTTTTCATAAAATGGAATTTAGAAAACATCGAGATGAGCAGTGGAAAAACTAAATTACGGCCCAGAAGTTCCAACCACTATATCATAAAGGTAGCAATCTGAAACACTTTACTACGGTTGTGTTTTTAGCAGGACACTGTACCTGCTGCTTAGTAAACACATATAACATGACAAAAATGTGAAAAGTGCTTGTTGTCAGTTTTGAATCAGCTTCCTTAAAACTAAAAAATGCTCTAAGACTGAATGTGTTTACTGATACAGCCTGTTCTCACTGGAATACTGTGAGTAGTTAAAGGCAACCTTTGTTGTTTCTGAAAACCAACAGTACTGAAACCATGTTTTTGTAAATGGGCCTCTGTTATGCTTGTGTCTCATGTACAGGCGAAACAGAGGCAGTGCTGCACATTTCACATTCAGAGAATATGAATATTATTAAAACAGTACAAAAATAGGTTTGCAAAAAGTTTTATGAGTAATGTGTGGCATCAGCCAGCTTGCCCTAAATGATGTACGCAGTGTATTTTGGTGAAAAACACTGAATATAAATTTGTTTCTTTATGAGAAAACTCCACAGGGCCCCTTTAACAAAGATCTTTTTGGGAAGAAAATACATTATTGTTTCATTATCTGTTCTTTTTTTCAAATCAGTCATCAAACTGAGCAAATTCTTAAGTCAAGAGACTTCATGTACTGTCATCTAGAGTGGGGGGGGGGGCTTTAAAGGCTGCAGCACCTGCACGCACAGTAATTCAGTGAAACATGTAAGCCCTTAAAACAGACTACCTTTCTGTGATGTCAAGGGTTAGACTGTTTTAATACTCTGTGTAAAGGCTTTAACCTTGAGCTCTACACTTATATACTAGTTTATCTTCTTGAGTTGATGCAACGCATAGCAAACTTTTCTTTCATTTTATTAGATCAAATTAAATTTTAAAAAAAAAACTTCACACAACAGCTCAGTTAACGTCAATGATTGGCTACAATCTTTGACAAATACAATTACATTTCTCACAATTAAATTTAGACAAAATGAAAGTCTTTGTTCCAGACTCAGAGTGTGTTTCTGTCACATTTGGCCTGCCTTGGATCCTCTAATCAAATGAAGTCTCCAGAAACTGACAAGCCTAATTTGACCTGAGCCATACTTTTAATCATTTGCAGGGATGCAAAGAGGATTATCTATGCTAAAATTTATAGTTCATCAATTAATGCAGTGCGCTGATGTCAGACTTTGAACCCAAACTGCCTGAAGGTAGTATACTACAAAGGTTGAGATTCCCTGAGTCTGTTTGCCTGCGCATTTAAGAATTGATTTATAGAGTTTATGGATTTATCTGAAGGATTAAAAACACTAGATTTTAATTTTAATAGAAAGTTAAAATCCTCTGTAAATGCCCTGGTCTCCGTGGTCTCCATAATCCTCTGTCCACAAACACATATAGCTATGAAAATACTTCAAGTGTGAAAAAATTTGTCTTACACTCCAGTACACTGACACCAGTTTTGTGTCGGCTGGATCACGCACCAACTCCTGTATGGCAGCAAGAAACAGGCAGGTTGTATCATTTGTTCTATCTGACAGTCAGACACGATGGAGTCGGAGATGAGGCATTTCTGCCTATTTGCTCTTTGCAAAACAGAGCCGGCTCTAGTGCGACCTCGGTGTGACACTTCAGTTTTTCTGTCACTGTTTCCCAGCAGAGCATATAGTTTCTTCTCCCTGCAGGGTAAGGCTTTAAGGCGGTAATATGGCGTTTACTAATCGTATCCCTAATTCTGTGAAAACAGATTTAGCCCTTTGATCGGTGGTAATTTGACCTCATTGGGCCTTGATTTGTGTTAATAACCCACAAGAGAAATGTAGATGGGGCAGTCTTCCAGGTGGAGCTCATAACCTGTGATGTGACAAGGAGCACCAGCTTAACACTCGTTTTTATATTAGTATTATTTTAAGGTCACAAGACAAAAAAGTTGGAAACTACTGCTTTAAACTTTAACACTGTTGTGCTTCATAAGATTATGTTTTTTTAAATGTAAAATCTTAATCTGAAAAGAAAAACAACTGTCAGCTTAATGTGGTGGAGAAAGTATATTATTCCCCTCTGAACTGTTGTAGAGTAGAAAAAAATAAAGCAACATAAAATTGAAGTAAAACACAAGGACCTTTAAATTACACCTAATTTCAGTACTTGAAACCGTTCTTGGCTACATTCTCCCATGTGACACAAATTACTAATCTCTATAAGCGCAAAAAGCAATCAGTGCACATTCACTAGTTGTATTCAGGCCGCGCAGCTTCATTTGTGCCCTCTGCAAATCTGGGATCTGTTTGAAAGGGTTTGTGGCACCAAGGGTTAATTCAGTGGGGCAATCGACTATCACCAACTGAAGGGCTCATGGGAACATTTCCCCTATTGCTCATTCCTATAACCATCCATCCCTGCTGTATCACCACACATTGACTTGATGGTTGTAGGCCTATTAAAAGGAACAAGGCCACAGTCACTAAATCGCCAGACCCTTTTCTGATGAATAGGCATATCAGATTGACTAAGCATGATCATACACATTTTTAAGGCGCAGAGCTGTTTAAGTGCTCCACCTTTAATTTATGTAACTAATGTTAAATTGCGTAACCAATATTTTCTGAAAGCTGGAAGCTTAAATATGTGCAAAGGTCTGGAGAGCAACAGTCCCCCTCTTAAAATGATCCACGATGTTTCTCTGAGCTTGCTTTTGAGTCACCACTTCCACATCAGCTGAGTCCATAGAAATGCCTTTTTTTTTCTCATTTTGTTCAGTCACTGTGTGGAAAGAGATGAAGAATTTTCCACAAAGAATGAAGGTAATAAAGAAAAATACTGACACGACTTTGAGCCTTCAATTTTTAGTCACAATACCACTATGCATTTTGCAAAAGGCAGCCTCTCTTTCCATTTCTATTTGTGAACTTTCCTGTGAAATTAAAGGCTGTTTCAGGCTTGTGGTAAAAGATAGCAGCTGGATTTCTTTTTTTTCTTTTTTTCTTTTGTACTATCAGTAAAAGAGATTAAGGGCGATTTGAATCAGGATGTCACACCAGAATCTCTGGAGTAGAAAGCTTTCTAAGTTCAAGAAGTATGGTATTTGAAGAGTAAATAGCAAAACATTTCCTTCCTCTATCACATTTTTTTTTCCTGCTGTCTTTCTAGTTGTGAATGTACATCAAAACTGGCTACCTCTGTACCTACACTGTCACAAAGCAGACGTTTCAGTTTGTTCTCATTTGTACAGTAGAGTTTAGTTTTTTTTGTGAACTGGGCAGAGAGATACAGTGCAGTGCATAGCAGTGTATGAACATCAAATGACTGGGAAAAAAGGCTGACAGAAATTGCATTAGGGAGTGTTTGTGAGGTTTTGCCAGATGGCTGCCAGTAAAGCAGAACAATTCAGCGTTGGTGTACAACACTGTTGACCAAGCTCTGGGGAGAAAGAAGGAGAGGGAGAAAGAAAAGCCATGTACTTCAAAAGCTGAAGGATGAAAATTCCAACCAAATTATCCTAAGCTTGTACAAAGAAAGCACATCACCCTGAAGCTTACAGGAATTAAAGAGAAATGAAGTCTGTTGCAATAATGCTCCAAAGGAAAACAAAAGGTACTGATCTGACTCCCCTCACTGCAAAGATGACTTTGCCTTGCTTGTTGCAGAATAAAATGTGTTTGTGAATGCCTGCTAGCGCATACAAAACAGCGAGGAGACACAGTGTGAACAGAAAAACACTAAATCAATATTCATCCGCTGTCCGAAAATGAAGGCATCATCAGGTGATTGTCAGAGTCTAACCCGAGCAGCAACAACTCAATTGTTTGTCCTCACAAAGAAAGTAACGTAGGGACACAGGAGACACACAAAGCCAGAGAGATGGAGAGAGAAAAGGTTTCTTAGCAGAAAACCCCGCGGCAAAATCAAGCCTGGAGTCTATGAACACTCGCTGACTGATGTGCTTGAAAAACATTCTCTGCACTGGTGAACCGAAGCGTTCTATGCAGTGCTGAGGGGTCAGAGGTAGAGACGCCTGAATGCGTTGCAGACATTTCCACTGCAATTGTCTGAATTGTTGCAGTCTTTTGTTCCAGGAACACACTCTAGGGGAATGACAAAGCCAATTCTGTTTTCAGCCACAGGTCTTCGACACAAGCCTGCTCTCTGGATAGAATCCAGGAAACTTTGGGTGACCAGGAAAAGAACTAAAGAGAGCTGTCAAATGGAGAGAGAGGGGGACCAAAAGGCCTGTGAGCTTGATGACAGAGCATGAGAAACCAGCTATGGTCCTGAAATTCTTCTTATTTACCTTCGTTGCTCAGCAAAGTGCCTGCTGAGCGCTCTCTCTCTCTACAGCACCTCGCTGTAAATCCATTTATTAATATATATTTATGCCAGTACAGGACCCAAACAATGAAGAAAATCCGTCACATTTTGCCCATTTGTCTCTCCCTCCAACTGCATTCTTATTTTTTTCTAAACTCTTTTATTGCCATTCTCTCCCTGTCCACTCCATGCCCTCAGACTCTACCACCTGCCTCCAGTCATTCCCCTCTGCCCCGATATAACCTTTTTCCCGGTCACTTACCCTCCCTGTTCACCTGTTTACACCCCGCGCCAGAGAGTCAGTGGGCCTTTTCACATCTTTAAGTCAAAACAAAGATCTACACTAATGTGTTTTGTCACACTTTATAAATTTGATCCAGTTACTTGTGGTATTACATACAAATTATGCAAGCAAGCAAAAAAAAATGAACATGACATTCCTTTATCCAATTGCCACTTCCTGTACAAAAACTTGTTTTCCTTATAACACCAGCTGTTTGTTTTTGGCATTGGTTCCCCTTCCTTTCGTGTCATCTCTCAGCCCAAATGATGTTTATCCCTTTGCTTCCCAGCCTACTTAACCTGGACCTTAACCTGGACCTTAACCTGGACCTCAGACTGAACTCTGAACTCCTGTTTTCCCTCGTTACCTG
>JAQNCA010000024.1:23907158-23927651 GCA_029783725.1 Acanthurus tractus | reverse complement strand
GGAGGAATAACCTTCCCAGAATATGGAGATAAACCTGCTTTATTACACTGTCCACTACCCCACCCCCCCCCCCCCCCCCAGAAAAAAAAAAAAAAAAAGTTTAAGGTGCCTCCATTTCACACAAGCACACTATATCCTACTTCAGCTTCAAAGACTTGAGATAGAAACGTTACCATAACAACCGCTGTCTATAAGGCAGCTGCAGTCACTAAAAGTCGAAAGAAACCTGCTGCTATCTTCTTCAGACAGGATTTATAATTTGTTAAAAGCAAGGATATTCTGGCACGGCTGATATGAAAACGCAGAAATGTACCTAAACTCAAAAGGAAATTGGGAAGTGTTATTTTTTTTCTCACTTTGGCTCGTTTTTGCAGCAGCTGGCTGCCTGTATGCAAAGTACACTGAGCTTCCAAATTTCAACATTTGTATCTATCTTGAAGGATGACAATAGGCTGAGGGATGATTGGCCAGCAAAAGAAAAGTCAGTGTTGGTACTTCAGATTTAAATCAGCATTTTCAATTAATTCAGTTTTCGATATTTGATTCATGCTCCTTTGAGTGTTTCCTGCATGAAGCTAGTTTCACAGCTCAAGGTAGAGTTATTCTAACTACTAATTAGGCTAAATAACTCTAAAAATATTTGCAGACTCAAAAGAAAATCTACATTGTCCCAAACAAACAAAGGAAAATGCTGCTTCTCCAAGTTTTCAACCTTGTTATTAGCAGTCCCCATTTACATTGGCTATTTTAAGCATTTAAAGTGCATGCAGGACACCAACCACTAAGATCTCCCATTTGTGCATTTCTCTTTCCCATGGTACATCTGTCTCTCAGGCCAGCTCTTGAGGAAGTCAAGCGAAGCAAACACTATCTCGGCGGTTGTGGAGCCTGCACTGGGGGCTAGGGCTTATCACAGTGCAAGCGAGGGTGCAATAAAAACACAGACTGTGCAGACTTCCTGACTTTACTACATCATTCCATATAACACAGGAAAATGGAAGCAATGGATTTTTTTTGCTTTTGACACACAGACACATCACAGTGGGACAAAAATGATAGTTCTGCAATCTCATAAGGCGTTGCCGATTACAGATAAAAAAAAAAAAAATTGTGAGCTTATATAAATACATTAACAATAAAACAAAAGAATATAATTTTTTACATTTTGTTAGCTGGAGCTCAGAGTGCAAATCTGGCAGAAGTTCAAAGAATTTCAATCTCTCTGAGGGAACTATTTTATTATAGGAATGTAGCTCTACATTTTCGTTCATTCAAAAAGGCAGCAGAAGCTGCTGTGTATACAGGAGGCAGATGCCTTGTGTTGAATCACTGAAGGGGCTCAGAATGACACTTATATGCCGCAGTCCTGTACAGTCTGTAAGTATGCACTTCACTGTTTATTAAGTGCTTGAACATATTCACTTTGGAAAAAATTGTAATGATTCAGAAAGCTGGAATCTGAGCATTGAAACGGTCATAACAAATCACAAAGCTCTTCCTTATCTGATTTTAGAAGGAAATTGAGTGTCCACAATACACGCTTATAACACTGTCATGTGTGTCAAGGCTAGCGAGGAGCCTGTGGACCTGTGTGCCTATAATGTGCTGTGTATGACTGCCTCTTGTCTTTTCGTAACCTCGCTCTCTTCCTGTTTATACCGGGCAGATATAAACAGAGCAGATTGTGTTGTGATGATTCCATGAAGACGCTTACAGTACTGTTACAGATTTTAGCCGAGTTTGTGATAAGTAACATTTTCCTGTTTAAATAAAAAATCTTAAATGCAAATCTTAAAATGACCTCATACTTTTTTTTCTAGTGTGGGTTAACTTTGCAGCACTCATGAAACTTATTCATTCTATTAAGACCTGAGAAGGAGCTCTGTGACCTGCAAGATGATGGTCACATGATAAATGAAAAGAGTCTGCCATATTTCAATTTTGTTTCACCTCTGTTTGTAAGTATTGGATTCAACAAAGCAGCATTTTTGATTGGGATTTCGATGCTTTTTTGAAATCATTTTCAAACCTTAAATATATAATTGAGAAAAACATATTAATAATTTTCTATTAAAATGACTTTTAATGGATGTATAAAAAACAGCACTAAATACTACCCTTGCCATTATGTGACCTCAGCCTGGAGGTTATATCAGTCCTGCAAACCTTCTTTAGACTTTCTCTGCCTCATTTATCCCATCTTAAAACTCCACACCCACAGGTTTGTAACACAAGATTTCATGGAAAATTTAATCTCTCAAAGCTCAAGCTAAGATAACCATCATGATTTTCTGACTTTTGAAAGGACTTGCAGTGCCACAAAACACATGATAAAACAGTCATTACCATCTAAGGAGAGTTATTTAAGAGTTTTGTTAGTAGAGTGCCCATTTGAAGAAAAGTAAGGGCCATGAATCTGATCTCTGAATATCTTTTTTGAGTCCATAATCACCACCTTTTATGCCATGGTGAAAAAATGTTGGTAGTGAATAAGGTGCAAAAAGAAAAACGCTTCTGCAAGAAAAATGTTGAAAATAAAAAGATGTAAATTTAATGTTCTGGTAAAAATGCCATAAAAGAAAAAAAAAAGCTTGAGAAGTTTTCATCTGGCAGAAACATTTAGCGTTTCTTGCCAAAGAGAACTGGGTGGGCTGAGGGTCTGTGGCTCACAAGTGACACCTGACTGCAGTGTATGAGTGGGAAACATTATGTATTACCCGGTGTTTGGCAAGAAAATGGTCAGCTTTTTTTAAAATTAGCATGAAAATTGAATTTGCAAGTGGAAGGAGACATTAGACACGAGCTGGTGTCAGGAGATTTAGAGTCAGACTCAAGGTAGGAGGTATCACAAGCCACAGCTATTGTAACAATTGTGAATTCTCATCCTTTTTTATAACATACTAATACCTTGTATACTGTCATCATGATGAAGAAAGCACGCATTGACTCAAAAAGTGTGAACAGCTGAAGGTCTGAACACATCCTTGAGCACAAACTGTTAATCTAATCAGAGTTATCTTCCACTACAGCAAACCTGAATATGTTTTTTTCCTCTTTTATCCCCTCTCATGTTACCACAGGCACATCATTTCTGATTAAAGAGGCATGAAGTTCTTTATTGAACAAATGAGCGACAAGAATTAGTTGGATTCTGTCATTTACATCTTCACATTATTTCCTCTTTCTTCACAATCTATCTCTCCGAGCTCCTGTAATATTCCTCGCTCTGGCGTCAGCTGGATCAGAGGAGAAGAGAGGCGAGGCAAGGCAAAGAGCTCTAACTGCAGGCGCACTCGCGTGTCATTGTGAATCTTCTCAGAGGTGACACGATATGGAGGCAGCAGGACGGCTGATTAACACCAGTCCCTGTCTTAAACTCTCAAATACATTTTTCCTAAGCTCTGACGCCGTCTCCTGTCTCAGAATGTTACACACTGATGGGGTGGCAGCTACTGCAGGTGTACCTAGAAAGACGCTGCAGACACACTAAAAGCATCAGAAGTGAGCCTGGCGTGATTAAAATTGCAATACGTTGTCCTTTCAGGGACATTATGTTATCCATCGGGCACTTGATCCATCGGCTCGGCTCAACACAAGCCGGCTTGCTGATGACTCAGGGGCTGCTTACACTGACATCTGCTGTGACAATGCTGGGTTAGCAGACACAGGAGTGTGGGGCTGATGCCACCCGAGTGCACCATCCATTACTGGTATGCTTTTCACCTAACTGATGGATCGTGTTTGGGGAATCATTTTAGGTCAAACAGGTCTTTATTTTTTTTCGTACTGAAGAAACTTTATAGTGATGGGACAGATAAAAGCAGACTGTTTCCATGTCTTTGCTCCGTCTCCAGTTGTTTTTTAGTGCTTCTCAAAGGGCTCCCTGTCATTGCTATGAGGCCAAAACTGAAACTTGAAAGAGATTCAAGAGTAAGAGGTGACTTAAAAATGTATTCTACAGCAGCTGTTTTAAAAAATAAGCAAGGAAAGTAATATAATAATAAAACACCGAAAGGGCAAATAAATGTACACACAAACAACTTTTTTAAACTCATGAGAGTAAATGTAATACATGACTGCCACCTATGGTAAATAAATTACAAATAGTAATAAGAGTATTCTTGAGGGAAACATGTAAGTATAAACTAACTTTGGTGGTAACTTGATGTCTGTTGAGATATTTTAGTGATGACAGCTGTGAGGTAGACCAACAGACCCACAGACCATCCCCACAGCCACGGCTCCATAATGGCCAAAAATGTAGCCACTTTTCCTTTCAAGGTTGTATGTTGAAACATTCATTCATGGGTATGTTTCTACATGAACATTTGGATGAATTACATAAAAGTTCATATCATGGACTGAAATTGCTAAAATAAAGAGATAGTGCTAAAATCATGAATTGGCAGCTCATCCTTTTAAACCATATTTTTTTTGTTGAATGACAACGTAGACAGTGTCTAGTAGATAGATATCACATCTACTCCTGGAGTTCTACATTTTCTTGCAGAACCATTGAAGTGGGAAATCAAACATTTTTACCTGTCTGGAAAGCTTTGTGTATTTCTGTAAAATTGGCCCATCAAACTGCATAGTTCCATAGAAAGCAGAAACTGTCACTGTGATGAAGTTCCATAGAGACAGCACTGCTCTTTGGTCCTGTTCATCCGCCCAGGACTGAAGCTCCAGAAAGCCTGCATGTCTCAACTCATCATCCGGTGCTACCGTGGGTCATGTGCAGTGGGCATCATTTTGTGCCAACAACAGTAGCCCGGCAAACAAAACAGTTGGTGCCATGTGTTGCATGGCGTGATTCACTTTGACATTCCTAACGTCCAGCCTCCTCACAGCCAAGTGCTTTAAATGAGTCATGTCTGAGAGTCAGCTCCGAATCCTGAGTGAGGCTCTGGTCCGCAGGTCCCCAAACAAAACCCTGATAAACACTGAGGAGGAGGAGTTAAAGGTTTGCTAAAACTGTACAGACATAGGGATGACTCACTAAAGGATGTAGGCACTGCAGGCCTATAGGACAAAAGATCCACCACAGCTGCAGAACAAAAGTGTTTGCTCACATATGGACAAGGTAGTGCGGATCTTATTGGAGTGTAATGTGAGTTTCTTGCAAGTATGTTTCTAAGTAGGTCAAACAACTTTTTGACCTCCTGCGTCACTACTGTTCATATACGTAGCTGGTGCCAACGATAGAAAAAGACTCGGTCACTTGATGTCTGCACAGGAGTTCAATCAATGGCCCCTAAGTTCTACTTTGTAACTGTAGTCTGTTGTGGTTGAAAAAAATCACCACTGCTGTTGCCATATTGCTGTACATCCTGTTATTTACTATACTGTGATGGGCAAATAAAAAAGGTGTTTGTCAGATTCTGGATGCCACATTCCTCTCCTCTGCCCACCACATGCCTGTTTGTATTGAGTTACACTAATAGGAGCTGGTTTCAGAGAGGGCAACAGACAATTTACACTTATGCTACAAACAGCCCCTTACATGTGCCTGTCCTTGTCACATGATGTAGACTTGTGCCTGGTACCTGCCTCTCACCTGGTTGGTTTCAAACCCTGCTGTCTTAATCAGGAGGTTTAGGAGTAAGACTTTTTTTTTCTTATAACACAGTGTCGATGGTTCAGTCCATGGCTGTTCTTGTCTTTATGCTGCAATGTCTCTGAGCAAGATATTAAATGCCAAAATCCCTGTTTTCATCTTATATATATACATATATATCCCTTTTTCACAAATTAGATGACTGCGTGATTATTTAACCTTTTTGCATGCTTTCTAACCCTTTGATCCATCTTGCTACATTTGAAGCCTCATCATGATGTAACAAACACAGTACAGAACAGATCTGTGTGACCTTTAATCACATGATGACACAGTCCAGCCATGCAGAGTGTGGACATTTCTAGAAACACTGGGGGGTTATATAATGGTCACGCCTGGCTGATAGATAGAGAGCACAAGGAGATCATTGATAAACTGATCAGTATTACAATCTTGCCAAAAAGAACATTTTGACCTTTCTAAATAATTTGGATTTTGCAAAACTATGGAGTTCCACATGGAAAACACATTGGGAATTTCTCACATGACATCTGATCCTGATTGATTTTCTCAGCTGAGAAATCAATTAGTCTCAATGAACTTTAAAGGACTATGCTTCTCAGAATACGAAAAAATAAAATTTGTCTTTTTTTAATCATGCGTGACATTACTTGAATGACTGCTTCAAGTCGGTCCTCACATGAGCGTAAAAAAAAAAAAAAAAAAAAAAATAGATTTTTGAAACAGCCTTAACTTATCTTGCTTCCAAGCCTCAGTGCAGCTGTGAGAGCCTTTCCGTAAACCAATTAGAGGAAGAAAAGGTCATACAGTTGCCTTGGAGAAAAAAGAGATAAAAGCCTGATTGGATTGGTTCATGTTCTAATTTTGACCACCACACTTTTTTCTAAGTTATCCAATCGAGCAAAGATGTAAAGGGAAGATGAGACCATGTGCCTATTTCATTCTGTCTCTAAATGCCTCTGATAAAAAACAGCCAACTTATCAAAATGAAATGCAGGCATGCAGATCGTTATGTTCCTGTGATGCAGAATATGCCTTACGATGGAAAACGATCGCAATCTATAATGGAGTTTTGTAAGAATAACAACAACATGACACATGAGTTGCTTATCAGTGAAAACAAGGGAAAAGAGGAGTCAGCTGCACATAGAAAACCTCTTGCTATAATATGAAAGTGGGGTAGCCGACACATTTAATGTTTTATGAGATGTCATGTCCAAATGTTTTGAGTACATCACTGAACATGATTTACGGTTCAGTTCTTACATGGGCTCTGCGTGTTTCTGGTAAACATTAGATCATTTCACGTGAGCAACAGTTACACTTGCATGAGCGATGTGTGCTCATCGCTCTATAAATACGGGTTTGGTGGAGCATTTCTTATTAAAGAAAAACTCAGCATTTGCATGTCTAGAGAACCTGTACTTACTCACTATGAAAAGCAATGGGTTGATGATATATAGACTAAATCAATATGATGAAATATGAATGTTGTACTGAGTATAGTGTTGTTTACAATTTATCTAAAACACCAAAGAGTCATGTGTGCACAGGTAAGATCTGTTATTTTACCACATATACTTTAAACTTAAAGGTATCATATATATATATATATATTTTTTTTTTTAAAGGTATCATAATGTGGAAGGAGAGAGCACATTTGTTTGAAAGGGCTGTGTGACTGAGGTAGAAAATGATTTTCACTTGGTTTCCCACTGCCCTTTTCAGTGGAAATCATGAATTGCTTTTTTAGCGACATAAAAAAACAGATATTGATTTTGTAAATATGGGTGATGCACATAGACTGACTTGACTCTATGCATATGAAACGTTTAGATTAGCCAGTTATCAGAGGAAAGCCAGTGGTGAAAAAAAAGCACTCTTTATCAAGATAAAATACAGGTTTGCAGCAGTTCTTTCAGAGTGCAGTTCATTTGTTTGTCTTTGCCTTTATATGTATTACTAAAAGATTTTATGAAATGGCGGTGTCCTCTAATCCAGTGTATAAAGTCCCACAAATGGAATCAAACAGAACTAGAAATTAATTTACTAACTAACTAAATAGTGTGCCAAATCAATGCTTTTTGTCAAGTTTTGCAGCAGCATTATGTTTTGTTACAATAAATGCATTTCTATAGATTTATGCAAAATATCATTACACCTAACAATTTATGTGACAAAAAAGGTGTTTTATTTTGGATTTATTGAAGTGACCTCAACCTGAGTGTCAAGTCATCAGCATAACTTAGCTGACTGTTGCCTCTACACTCTTGTATCTGTTGTCTCTTATTTTAGCTTTAATCATTTAGGATTTGTCGTTAATAACATGAGACAACTGTTTATTGATAACCTCTGTCATTTCTGTGCAGAGGTGCAGGTATGACCTGTATCCATCCTGTTCTGACAACATTTAAAGTTCAATATTTATTTGTACTTTTTGTCTCCCATTTTTTTATGAATATTATGAAAGTTTTGTTATGAAAGTTTACAGTGAGGCTGTTTAGATAGAGGTTAGAGATAGATAGAGATAGATTAGAGGTTTTGAGTGTGTGTGCTCCTGCATGATTTGTTAACAGCAGTTGATAGAAATGAAATGCGAGACCACATGATAAGCAGCAACCCGCCATTTCAGTTGATAATATGACAACAAGTGTCAGTCTCCAGAACATCTCCTCATAGAAAGGACTCCCAACAAGCCTCAGTTGTTTAATGTAGTGTGGGCAGAAGGTTTACAAAACATTGTAATGTGCACATTGAGCATCAGTGTGACAAACTTGATAATGTAGATCAGACGCATGAATTAATTACTAAAAGATCTTTCTCCTCTTTGGGACTGGCTCACAAGTGAGTCTTGCTAATTAAAACTGAAAATCAGATGAGCTGCAAAAAGAAAAGGGCTTTTTTTTGCCACAAGTTTTTGTTGAGCACCCTGTAGTTTGAAGTAAACACTCCAAAAAAGGCCAATTCCTAAAAAATCAAATAAAATACATATGAGAAAGACCAGTTTTTGGTTGATAGCAGAAGTGTTATCATAAAAAAAAGCAACATTAACATGAGTTTTTCTACTGGTCATTATCAGTTCTTGCTTTTAATAAAACAAAATTCTAGCCGATGGGAAATCTTTCGCCATTGTTTGGTTTGCATATTCTTTTAAATGTTAGTATGGTGAATCCTTTTCCTGAGGGTAGCAATTGGTAAACTGCAAAGTCCTTGAGTCTGACAGGCTATCACTCTGCACCTCCTTTTGCTGTGGGAGCATAATCTACTTTGTTGCCTTGAATGCAGAAAGAAAATAAAGGATTTTCTATTGACGCAGGGAATTAGGACCATTAGGTCTCATTAAGAGACTCGATCGGAGCCTGCCTGTGTGCTTTTCCTGCCTTACTTTGGGCCTGCTAGGGAGATAGTGAAAAGCCTGAAGAGATCGTTACAAAGAGAAGCACATTTATTCTTTCTGTCAGCAGCAGAGACACAGAGGATGCGGCTAATGAATGTCTAATTTCTGCAGCCACTGAAATGGGGAAATTTAAAAAAAAAAAAGAAGAGCACCTAGTAAAGCATGCATGTGCTTCGTTTGCTGCTGTTGTTGTTGCACCAAGGGAAGGAAGACATACAGAGAGAGATTAAGGAGAAGAAGGCAAGAACAGAGTATCCATTTCATCTTTTTTTCCAAATTGATCAGCATCACAGTTAGCCTTTTGAATGCAAAACAAGATGTATGGCAGCTGCATGTAGAGCCATTTTTATTCATGACTGTGAAAAAACACCAACATAGCTTTATATTGCTCTTTTTTTATAAGCAAATTCTCTTCTACATCCTCTTCTGCACAGTGCTACATCTAAATGTTAAAAGTGGAACTTCGCTGTGTGTTATAGTATCAAACTGACTTCTCTGCTGCCTCTCTTGGCTGCTGTTCTCTGTGCAGCAGCTTTGCTATGCTATAAATAGGGATCCTCAGAAAAGGGAGGTAATAAAAGTGTCAGGATTTTGCAATGAAGAATGATGCCTTTGCTGTTAAGTTTCTCCATTGGGCTGATGTATCATTGAGGTTGAGCTCTCATTATCAACTCGGAAGATTATAGGCCCTAACTCTCTCAGAGGAGAGAACTGTGTGCACTTCTCAGATCAGGTGTAATTCAGCAACATAGAGACTCACTGGCAGTTGAATGGGGACATATCTATCCTCTGTTCCGTTTCTTTCACCATCGTCCTTCTCTTTCTCTGTTCTCTATATCTTCCCCTCCCTCATACATTTCTTCCTTCTGTCTTTCCCCTCTTGGCCGTTTTCCTGCCCCTATCTCTATCGCCTGCCTTCATTTCTTTCATGCTGTCTAGAAGTTCAAGGCTTTCATTGACTTTTCTGACTCTCACCAGACTCTGAGGACCACTGGAGTTGAGTCTACCAATCCTGAAACTGACATCTCTTCTCAATTAAATCCGAGACCTTAGCTGCAGACTGTGATAGCTTTGGTGGTCAATTAAAAGAAGGATGTGGTCTTTTATAGCAGTATACAGAGTTGGATGTAGGAACAGAGCTTGAGTTTCTCACTTAAATTTAGTTGAGTATGATATATAAGCAGCACTAACAGTGGGCCGTTACTCACTGGTACAAAGTACTGGCACTGCTTGTTCACTCTTTCGTGTACCATGACTTTTTCTTGCATACCAGCTCTTCTCACAAGCTGCCAGTTACTATTTTCTGCTCCCTCCAAATCAGGATAGCAGTCAGGCAAGCCATGGTGTGCAAAAACCTGGTTTTGCCAGGAGCCACTTGAAATTTGATGCTTATCTATACTTACTTGAGGTGGCCAAAAAGGAGGTGATGCACTTCAGCAGTTCTTTAGCACATTATATATTCTAATTAAAAATGACTTTATATTGAATAAGTCATTTGTATATGTTATGAAAAAATGATGAACGAGTGTCCATAGTATGTTTGCTTGTTCAACCTTTGACCTTTGGGTTGTTCAAGTTAGAAACATTTGACATTGGTTTGGCACCACAAATAAAATACTGAGTGGTGTAACTACTCCTGTTGATGCAACATTACTGACATAATGCAATGAAATCTCTTTTTATGCTAACCAACACAAAACATATTGAAGAGGCTGATGGAAATGTCAGGTAAATGATCATAAATTGAAGCAGTGACAAGTTAATGTTTTACCTAATAAAACCCCTTAAAAGAATCGTAAACGACACAAATTTTTCAAAATAGGTGGAAAACAAGAAAAAGAAAAACACCAATCTGTAAGATTACATCCTCAGGAAGACTTGAGTGCTTGTATTTAATTACATGGCTAGGTTACTTGTTAAAATAGTCCATGTTGTATCAGAGTAGACGGAAACGTTTGCCCTGCAGCCACACAACCAGCATGGCTATAAATATCAGCCACAATAGTTTGTTATTAGTTTTTCAAATATGGCAACAATTGCGAGAAAAAACACTTAGCAAATACTAAAACAGTTCCATTGGCTGCCGCACTTTGCTCTTGAAACATTGTTGAAATGATTAGTTGTGTCCTTGTGTAACTTTCCACTCTGCTAAAAGCAGCATCACAAGTTAGCAATGCAAAGCTTTCCACTGCTGCACCACCACAACAAATACATGAGATGGTATGCCAGCTGACAATGAGTAACAGCCGGGACTTATTATCTGTTATTCTGCATCCGACCCATTTTGGAGAGACAAAGCTCAGCTAAAGGGTAGTATCAAGCTCTCCCTCATGTCAAATAATGAAAGCAGGTGGGAAATGCGGCTCAGTCAGCTGATCCACTCCCCAACAACAAACCACAACAGCACTTTACAGCATTATTCAGAGTACAGTAACTAAATCTTCAAATTGATTTGACCAGCCACCAAGGTGGAAAAAATTTACTTTGAATAAGATGGCCTCTGGTCAGAGCATTTAGATTCTTGCTTACACACTCACACACTCACATGCACACTTACACTATTACCACACACACATGCACACGTGTGCATCCACACACAGGCAGGCATATGAATCACGGATGCACACGGAAAGTCAACAAGCAGGCACAGACCACAAATCTTTGACCATGTACCATGTGACAAACTCTCCTCGCAACAAGTATCATGTCTGAGAGACAAGGGTTATTTTCACACATTTCATGCACCTTATGTTCAGCTACTAAAAATAGGAGCCAAAATACTAGCTGTCAGCCCAGAGGGGTTTGTAGATTTATGGTAAACACAAGAAGACTGTGTGTTCAGGCAAAACAAACAAAAAAAAACATTTAATATAGCTGGTGGAAAAAAGTAAGAGCTATGAACTGGCATGTCTTCAAATGACAGAGGAGAAAGGAAATGCTGCTTGTTTTCAAATCCCAAGAAACAGGAATTTAAATTCATTGCGAAAATCAATTAAGAAAAGCCACTGGACCATGAAAGCTAAGAAGTGCACACTTCTAAACAAATGTCATGTTTGGAACTATGTTCTTTCTTTCCAGACTTTAAAACAGAGCTGCAATTCCCTCAAAAATCACTGCTTCATCTTGGCTTTCATTTCTTTTACCTGCCACTGCACTTGAACTGCTTGACTCTGCAATGTTACAGAGTGCATTTGCAATCATGTCTAAGCAGCTTTTATACACTGTTAGATTCTAAAGACAGAGCAGGGTTGTTTTCATCTTTTCACCTCATGGTTTCTAAATACAACAAAATAATCAAGTATTGCTTTTATTCAACCAAGTTGTTGCACACTTAATATGACACAGAGGAATCTGTGTAAATGAACGAATGTTACACTGCCTCCTGGTTATATTTCCCTTAAAAAAGGAAACAGTGAAAGTTTACATCTTATATCTGTTATTGATTAAACTGAAACCTTTAAATCAACAATTCAGTCTACATCTCTTTTTTGTTCCCTGATTGCAAGTCTCGCCTTGTGGTACCACAAATCTTTCCTCACTGCCCCATCAGAGATGAAGATAGACATTTTTCAAAGACACAGCTAAAACTTTATGAGCCAAGCCTTCGAGCCCCGACGTCAACACCATCCAACACCTTGAGACAAATGTACAAGTGTTTAGGTGTCCACATACTTCTGGCAAAGTCGTGAAGGTAGGAGCAGCAAATCATTAGGTAATTCCCTAAAACCTCGAGCCTCCCAAAGTTCCATCTGGGTAGATATTCTACAACCCATAATACACTTGATAAATTAAAATGGCAGTGTGCCCATTCAAAAATCCCTCAATGGAAATCTCTGCAGTCCAAAAACCCAACAGGGAGATTTATTAGAACTTTCTCAGGAGTTATTGATAATCACTCATCACAGAGACATTGGACAGGCTGCAGGTATAAATTAATGGAAATATACTTCAAAATTTTACAACTTAGAAATAAAAACACAAGTCATTAAAAGCGCACCTGTAAAACATCTTTCTTGTATTGGCTTAGATATTAAAAATGATGTACCTTTATGCTGTAAAAATAAAACATTTTACAACTTGTTCAATTTTCAGCTCACACTACTGGATAAAAATTAAAGATCCAGTAAGAGTAGCGCAGTTTTCAGTTTCAGTTTCCATCAAATTATACAATTGGTAAAATATGAGCATGGATATGAGTATCGATACTTTCATTTAATGCATCTCAAGTATAAGGAGCAGTGAGGCCATGACTCTGCAGTCCCCTGGGACCAAGTCAGTGCCTTGATCAAGGCCTTTGACAGGAGACTTGACCTAACACAGCATAAATGTTCTTGGTTATCCACTGTATTTCTGTATAAATCTCCTGTTAAGCATTTTTACTTGAAAAATTGGTTATATTTGGCAGTCTCCATCATATCCTGCTACATTTTAACACTGTCAGCTGGCTCTTTTAGAGGAGCCTGTCAGAGGTTGGAGCAGCATGTGACCTTTCAGATGGCCAACACACACAGCCGCCTCCAGTCACCTCTTCAGCTTAACTTGGCATGTGAAGACTCTGCTGAAGGCTCCCGACACCCACCAGCTCTAGCACATCTCTCATTGGACAACACAAGACGCACAAAAACACACTTGTTTGCTTACATGTGTTCTGACACAATAAAACCGCACAAAGCTATTTTCAACATCCTGCCAATTTTGTTGGGCGCATGCTTCTCAGACAGTAGCTCTCTTTTTCCTCACCCGCTCTGCTGCTTCATCTCTCTCCTTACTTTCACAGAGTCACATGCATACACACTCAGTGGATCAATCTCCTCGGATTGGATTGATGGCCCGCAGGCCTTCTGCTGACTAAGGCGTTGCCAAATATGGTGAGTTATTGGGAAATTATGCTTAGCTGCCACTCTATCGGGGATGGCGATCCACTTTGTCAATCCTGATCTTTGGCTGCTGTCACTGCAGCACCACCCAGCTTGCCTCTGTGACCTGACGGTGCTAGTGGAGACAGAGCAGGTGTCACTTGATGTGATAAATGCATCCCAATGAGTTCACTCTTAGGGTTGTTTTGATCAATATTAGTGACCTCCAAATAGAAACGTTACATTCCCTAGATTAATTTTAAGCTGATTTAAGTGCAGGAAATTGGGACACATGAGTATTGATTAGTTGGTTATAAAACATCCAACATCCTTCGGTTTCTGGAAAAAACAGAAAAGAGGAAAAAAAAAAGAAATGGCTTTGTGTGATCGTGGGTTAGTAAAACAAAGGCACACAGAATTTCTTTTTACTTTCATGCCCGGTCATTTCCATATGTCCCCCTTGCTTTTCTGCCCATCCATCACATTTCACTCTGGGCAAGACAGCTGTCTGGGGCAGAAGCATATTCACAGTTCAGCAGTCCATCAAATTGCACCAAATACAGTAATTCTTCTGTCAAGCTGGGGCAGAGGGTGGAGGGGTGGGAGGCAAAAAGCATCAAGGAGGCAGAGTTTTGGCGGTGTACCCTGCTAGACTTAACCCTTTGAACATCTTTTTAAAATGTGCAGCTGAATAGTGAAAATACACTTTTGTCCCTGTAAGGCATCACTGAGCCAACTGCCCAGAACTGACTGACAGCCGCTATTCTTAAAATAAAGGGGGAAAAATGTTTTTGTGTTACTAACCTAACAGTAGGTTCAAGTAAACTTATCATTGGGACACATTTTATCACTTTTAGTTCTGAAAAGATGTCTAGAAAATAATATAGGAATTATTTTAGGACTTATTAATGTTTAACTTATTGCACAGTAAAACCAATTCACATATTGTTTTGTTTTATTTTCTTGTTAGGTTGTCCAACATCAAACCGATACATATGTAATTCATTTAATCAAAAAGGTAAAATAAGTCTTAATAATAATGACAATAATAAATGTATAAAGGCAGCCTTGTTTATGTCAGTTTCAATGCACAGGTTAGGGAATTCTGAAGGAGCTTGATGTCAGAAAAACATCTGCTGCTGTGTGCAGATCCTAGCTTCAGATAAGTGCAGTGGATCCATAGTTAGAGAGAGATTACATTTTTCATTGTGCAGTCTGAGGTACTACTGGAAGGTAAATGCACAACTAGACTAGTGAATAATAACATCCCCTTTATGTTTTACACACTCAGGCATGAAGAATGTGAGTTAAGTTGTAAAGAACTGAATTATGTCTTTGTTTGTGAAGAAGCCTCTGTAATGTGTTGTGTTGCACTGTTTAATGGCAGAGACCAGTGGTTCCCAAACAATTTGCAGCCAAGACCCTCCAAATAACGTTAACTTACAGCCATGCCCCCAGTTTTTTAAAATAACAATATGACAACAGGGTGCAATGCTAAAACCATACTTTGGGCATGCTGTCTCATACAGGCCAGTTTTTCCCAAAAAGTTTTCCCACTAAACTTTTTTCTTGGAGATGGACCTCTGGCAGCAGAACTGTCGATTTGCTATTTAGGTCTGTTTCCTTTTTATATAGTTTCTTTTCTTGCAAGTTTGCATTAGCTCACCAGATTATAGCGCAAAGCTTGCACAAATCTAGATGCAAAGAAGCTTTGTGGATGCAGACAGTCTCACATTAATACTGTCATGATGTAACTAAAGACATTTTCACTGTCAGGCAATTAGAAATTATGTGCAAAAAACATAAAAATTTGATGTGTCATGTTGACCCCCCCATCTGCCACCTGGTGGCCACCAAGGGGTCAGAGCCCCATCTCAAAAACCACTACCAGCAAGTGAATCAACAATATCATGTGACTGGACTGACTGGACAACAAGAACAATTTTCAATCAGATATCAACCATTTATAAAGTGATTGAAGTAAAAATAATGATTAAATGTCTATCACTTTCTTATTTTTGGCTGATGGTGTAGCAACTTAAGATGAATACTAACTGTAATTAAAAATATTGTTTTTTTTGTTCTTTTGTGCACAACATGTTGAGAAGTCTGTTAACCACTGAAACACTTGTATTGTTATTAGAAGACAGCTTGCTCATTTAAAAATAAATAGAAAAAAGAGAGACAAGAATGCTGATACATACAGAAAAATGTAACTCCAATAGTTCACACAGTTGCAGAGGACATGAGATAACAGGCTCTAAAAATTCAAACTGAAAACACATGTACAGTATGTGGGGCAGGGATGATTGAAGCAGAGCTTAATCCAATCCAGCAAAGATATGCTAACAAGGCAACTCTGTGATTAATATGCATTAAGTATGACACCTCAACGATGCATATTTAAGTGGTAAAGGAAAAAATAGGCAGCCAAAGTTTAGACTAATAGGAAAAAGTGTTCTGGCTTCAAATAGCAAAAGTCTTTTTTTTCATTTTTCCAATTAAATACCACCATTATATCCTGAAAGACAGGGTTCTGCAGAATCATATTCCAAATGTCACTTCAAAATTTGAAGTACGACCATTTTATTTCCAGTAAATAACTGTAATCCTGTGAGAGGTTTACTGTGCTGAGCTGTTTTTCCCACTTTCTTCTCCTTTTGAGAGGTTTATGACTTTTTGGAAAGGCTTGGATTTGAATGAGCTGTTGTTCTCTCTGGGGCATGTTGATTCTTCACTTGAGAGTGGCTTGCTAACCCACTCAGCGAGTACACAAGTGCACTTTATTTAATGCATAGAGGTGGCACCTAGCCAGCTGCTCCACATTTTTATATTATAGCAGGCTTCACTTAAATCCCTTCTATTAAAGGCTGCCAGCTTCCACTCCTGCATTCACTCATTATGTTGTGATCCACCTGTGGCAATCTTCTTTACGGTGGCTTGTCCCCACTTTCTCTTTCAAGACAGATTAAAGCATCCTTATGAATGCAAATGAAAGGCAAATTATATGATAGATGAAAAGGCCGTATAATAGGGGATTCGTTACTTTTTCTGCTGTGTTGTTGGCAGCAAAGCTCCTGGTAGGTTTTCTAAAGACAAGCTGGTCTCAGGTGAGAAACTAAATGCTTCAAGCAATTCATTAATTTGCAATGGGAAGACTGACCAAACCTGGACTCCCACCTGGAGTCAAGGGAGCCTACAGATCAGCATGTATTGATAGTAATGCTTTATGCATTGACCTAGTCAGGCCATATGCCCAGGCAAAATGAAAACAGGGATACACCTGACACTATGTCACAAATGTCCAACTAACACAGTGAACATAGTGAAGCTTTGAGCAGCTTAAGAGATGATGGTTGGATTTTGGGTGAGCAAGCTCATTGAGTATAAGTGGATAAGGACTTCACTTCTACTAAGATACGTAAGGTTGCCTGTCAGTCTGTTTGCACTCTGAGGCTTTTAGATTGGCCTCACTTACGAATAAGGTGAAGAACTCACAAATGTGTAACCCTCTTCAAATGTAGAACCACTGCTTTTTAGCATCAGAGGGAATACGTTTAAGTGACTTTTGCATCTTATTAGGACAGAGTTTTCAAAACTAAGTCCAACTGGGTGATGAACACCAGAAAGACCCAGAACAAACTGAAAGAATGATATCTGCTGGGAAATGTCTTCCCAAAGGAGAGGCTGCAGAGTGTTGCTGAGGAAAAGGATGTCTGGGTCTCTTTTTGGTCTGTAGCTGTTAAAACAGACACAGTATCGCTTGGGAAAATACATAGATGGATAGCTTTGTTTCTCTATTTTCCATATGAGGAACTGTCCAAACAAAAAATCTTCAAAAATTCTTGTTTTCAGGATTTTGGCTTTCTTTCAGTTCACCCCACAATTTATACCAATCATTTTTATTCACTGAAAGTAGACTGGCAGATGAGTGAGCAATGTGACATCAAATACGAACAACAACAAAATTTCACAGAATGAAAGTCTAATTATTGTTTCAATACCAAGAAGGTATGGTACTGCATTTCTTGCGCTGTGAAATGAGATGCTACTTGTCATGCAAAGAAACAAACAAGAGACAGCAGTCTGGACAATGAATACAGATTACATCTGAAATATTAGCACAGTTAATTAACTCCAAATCATGGTCGGGTAAACAGTATTGCAGTTTTGGAATATCATCCCTCGGCTTTGAATGAATGTGTCAAACTGACAGTAATTTCCTACCATATCAAATTTAATGGAAACATTTGAAACTGACATCGGCAATGACCAGAATTATTATGTTGTTTTATAGAAAGGAGATCATGCTAGGAGGGAAAAATTCATCACAAACGCTGTGACACACCTGAGACTCATTACTTTAAGTCACATGTCAGAGTTAGCAAAGTTAACCTACTTTCCACCCAGGAGTTTACCCATCCACACATACTTTAAGATTTAAGAATTAAAAAATCTCAATGAAAAGCATTTAAACATATATGAAAGAGACACTATTCATTATGAGAGCTGGCGAGTCATTCCCTTTAATGTTTTATTAATGCTGCCTCTCTGCCTGAGGGGTAAATGTTTCTCTTCCAGTGCCACACATCCACTTTAGGAAATCAATCATTCTGCTCACTAATGGCAGATCATCTGCACTGGCAGACTAGCAACATCTTTTCAAAGCTCCTATCCCTGGGCTTTTGCACTCCGATCAGAAGCTGCACATTAAAGGAGAAAAGCATTAGAAGACCTGTAAACCTTTTTTCTCCTTTTTTTTAAGGGCTGTGGGAGGGCGATGACGAACACAGACGTGCAAGAATGCAATGAGCTGTTCTTTTAATTCTGCTAAGAAATTAAGCATCTGTGAGGAGGGTATTTCAATGAAAATCACTAGATCTTGTCAAATAAATGTCTGACATATCTTATAAACAGACTTTGGTATTTTGTGGCCATTACGCTGGTTATACAACGGTTCTCTTATCACATTTTGTTTTGCCTCAGCTAACATTACTATTTTGTGTGCTTGACAACTGTGGAATGAATGTCCTAAATACTCGGGACAGACAGAGGACAGACATTTGAAGCTTTGTTCAAAACCTCAATAAAAGCTTTAAATGTCAAAAAATGGCATTTGGTACGACTCTACTAGGCATAATTGATACATTACGGATGTGTTCGGACTCTTAAACTGTTGTGGAGCTTGTATGTGCCATTTCAAGACAAATCAGGGCATTTTTGGGGGGTACTCTGTATCAAGCTTGCCTTGGTTGACCCTGGTCTGTTGATCTCATCACCTACTATGAATGCTGTATCTTTATTTAGATCAGTCTTTCATGTTCTGTTAACTTGGCTTGTTGCTAATAAATAAATAAATAAATAAAAGCAGGACAGAACAAAGTTACATGTCTGTTTCATGCAAATGCATGTTTGGCTTATTCTGTCTGTCAGGAAGGGTTGCTATGCTGTGTTTGGATTAGGCTGGAATATGTTAACCGATTGACATATAGGAGGAAATGACCTGAAATGCTTCACTACAATCAGTGATCCAGCCATAACTAAAACACTCAAAATCTATTATTTAAATTCAGCAACTAAAGTGTTCCTGACATTTAAAAGAGGGCAGCAGTAGTTCTCCACTTGGTCTACCTATGATGATTGAATCGCGGCTCCCTCATTAGTGCCTCCTCATCACTATGCAGCCCCGCCCACTTGTGACTCAACAGAGATATGCTAAATGTGACTCTCAGTAGGGGGTCAAGTGTTATTTTGAAATAAACTGAAACTATATTTATTAGTTTCAGTAAAAAAAAGTCAAACGTGGACATTTACAGAACAGTCTACACTCTAATACACTAACAGTCAAACCCACATACAATTAGTTAAGTACATATAAGCACACCCATTCATACAACAATTTTGAATTGACATTAGTTTTTTTGACATGTCACAGTTGTTTTTCCCTTGGTATTTAATGATGCTGTGTCACAGTTAACAGTAGTTTTTTCTTCACTTTAGTCATTGCCTTCCATCAAAATGAACTGCAAATATTTTGTTTCCTAAAATTGCAGTGTTTGATATTAAAAGGTGCCAGGGATTTATTCTTGCTGCCAGGGGTGTCCCTACCAATATCCAGCCACTAATATGTAGTCACTATCAGTACATTTGCTGTCTGTAGTGTTTTGTCATTGATTATGGCACACAAAGGGCCCTATCGTACACTTTGGGCGTGGAAAGTTAAAAATTAATTCAGGGGAGTTTCCAGGTCAACCTTTGCCACCTTGATCCAGGGGCAGCAGAGGAATCCAGCCCTGTCCCGCCCAATGCGCCGCTGGCACAAAGCCGGTAGTCCAATCAGCTGGGTAGAATCATCTCATCAATTCATAGGAGTTCCGTCCAAAAATGAATGAACCAATGGGAGAATCCGGTTTCATTCCACGGTTCCGCCTTGCGCCGGTGACGCGGGCGTATTGGTATCATACACCCAGCGCGAACAGGCTGAACTATTTATTTATTTATTCACTCATTCATTCATTTGTTCGTTCGTTTATTCGGCCGGACGGGGACAACACCCGATGAATGTATTGTCAGACAGCTCTCAGCTGATCCCCCCTTAAGTCAAATACTTTAGAAAGCAAAAATTTCCATATTTTGTCATTTCTATTTCTACAATATATTTT
>JAQNCA010000024.1:23892501-23907058 GCA_029783725.1 Acanthurus tractus | reverse complement strand
ACTAGTGGCAAAAATGACGTTTGCGCGGGGTGTAAGATAGGAATGACATCTGCGTCACCGGCGCATTGCCTTTGCGCTGGGTGAAAGATAGGGCCCAAAGGGTTAATAGTCGGTCTCTGCTAGAAGTCCCACCTCGAACCTAAATATCGCTCTCCGATTGGCTCTGCTGGTTTCTTGCTAATGTTCTTGTGATTGGCCGTCCATGCTGTCACTCCATCTGCTTGTAAAAGCTACTTGCAACCATTGACTGTATAAAACACTGGACAAACCCTCTGTGAGGTCATACATTGGTTTCTGCCTGCTCAAAAGCAAAGCCTCTCGTCCTAGGCATCACCATTAGCCTGCGCCTGACTCTGCACAAAGCCCACCTAAACGATGAAAAACCAAATATGGAAAAGAGGTGGGGGTCGAGCGACGGACACCACGCCCACTCAGCTAACAGCCCCGGCTATCCCTCAACAGGCTGTCGATCAATGGAAAATTTAGTTTGTTTTAAGCTTAAATATACAATAAAGAAATAAGTTAAAAAAAAATTCATCCCCCTCAGAGTTTTCATGAGATGGTAGAGAAGCTGTAGACAAAAAAAAGTTTTTTGAACCAGGCTGTTAATATGTTTATTTCTCCTCTAAAGTTGGCCATTTTAACATGGGCTCCAATGGGAATTTGCTCCCTTTTGGAGCCTCAAGCGGTCAGTCGAGGAATAAGTTTTTGAACTTCCTGTTTGGCTTCAATGTGGAAGTGGGAAGTTTTCCCCTTGCCTGCAACCTGTTAGTTGGACAGGACAGGAGGCAGTGCATGTATCTGCAACCCCAAGTGTAAGTAGGGAGGACAACCGAAAAATTTGTTTCCGGAAATCAACATAATAATTATGATTATAATCAGTGTTGTCATTATTAGTAACAAACCATTATATATATATATATATATATATATATATATATATACATATAATGGTTTGTTACTAATTTCATTTATGTTTTGTTGTCTTGTGTTTATGTATTTCCAATGTTGTTGATGTCAGTATTTTATTTTATAGTATGTTAATTGACAGTATGTTGATGTTGATAAGATGAAAACTCTTCGAAGTTGCTTCCTTGTCTTTCATTAGTTGATTTAACCTACAACACTGCAGAATACATTAAGTTGTTGTATTCTCTTTAGATATTCAGATATGCATTATAAACATGTCACTTACTAAATTTCTTTTCCGACTATCATTGTTTGCTTGTTTGATCAGCTCTACATGACGTAAATTGTGACTGCAAATACAAAAACAACATCAACTTTCAGGAGTGCTGCCTTGGGGCACTTGTGTCCCCACCAATGTCAAAATCAAACCTAATCCCTTGCTTGCTGCAAACACACTACTAGGCTTAATATGATGTTAAAAAATAATAAAAATGTTTTAACCATATCTCACAAATTTAAAATAGACTTAATGTGTGACACCACCCTCTAGCACTTTACTGGACTTACTATTTAGTTTTAACAAAATCATTAGAATTGAGTTTTGTTCAGAAAATTAGGTCGGTGTTGCCACTAAGTACAGGAAGTGTTAAAGGCACTGGAACAATGACAAAGTGCAGATATGCTGATGAGCAGTTAGTGTTAAAATGTGAGAAAAGAGTGAAATTAGTATTTAAAAAAATCTTTGGAGGAAATGTATCCCCTTTGGTGCCTCTGCAACACCTCTATTACTGTTTTTCCCTGATATTCCACTAAAGGATTGTTTCTTTGTCACTTCTCTGGTAACAAAGTCATGAGCCCTCAGTTTCCCAGTTACAAGCATTGTCAGAATGCATGACCAAGCCAGAGGCACTGTCTCTGGAAACAGCACCCTATGTCTTTAAAGGGTGAAAAATTTGTCCTTGCTCTGCCTATAACTTTCAACCTTCAAACTTTGTTTTGGAAGGTGCAGTTACACTTGAAGCTAAGGAGACTCTGGAATACCTCCAGGCACAAAGCAGGGAAAAAATGATAAACATCCCAAATGTGATGGAAAACAAACAACTGCGAGAACTCTTAGTCATCAGCAGGAGAACCCAGATTAGCTGCCAGCAGCCCATTTCATTGGTCTGAGAAAGATTGAAATGCCAAAAAATGTTTTAAAGACTACACAGACTACATCCCTAGTGATAAAAATAACCTACAGTTACATTTTCTTCTCAAGGTTTTTTTGCGAGAAGCACTGCAGGGCATGGGATATATGGAATATTTTGTACCACTTTTAATGTAAACTCCGCTTAACTACCTTTGTCATAATTTATTATACATGACATTGTTTAAATAAGAATGGTACTTTAAAATCCTATCAGTGCCAATTTTTAAGTTCTTTTATAAAACTCAACTTTTATCTGTGTTACTATCTGCTTTATTGGCTAGATGAAATCTATCTATTTTTAGACCCTCAGCTCCTCTTAAAATCCCACAGCCCTCATGCTGATTTATTTTTTTATTTATTGCATTTTAAAGTCTCTTTCTGATATTCCGGTTCCGGCAACAGATAGGTGTGCAGACACCATGGCAACAGGACAAAAATCTTGGTCATTTGCTTGCATAATGAAAGCCTGCCCTGAAATCAGCTCTGCACTAGCCTATATTGAGGCAAAACCTGTCTGGCAGACTTCCATGGCTCTCTTCACGCACCAAGCAACAGTGTAGAAAGTGCAGAATAGCCACTGAGCTAACCTTGACAGTGGCTGCCACTGTGGGCGGTTGATGGAGGAGCGGGGGAGTGGAATACGAAGAGGTCATGAACTTTCCCTCTGGTACTAAATGGATAATTCAACTCTATTCCACTAAAACACATATGGGAGCCACAAGGCAGTAGAGTTTGTACAATTCTTCATGCCATCAACAACATAACAAGCTCCATCACCTCTTGAAATAAAGGAAGAAATAGTGAGCAACCCTCACATAAACACCTCATACCCCCACTTTCTTTTCTATTACTTATTTCTAGTGTTCCCTGCCTTTAGCTCAGTACAATCCATCATCTTCCACTGTGGCTTAGTCTCCTCAGGTTCCGTAAGTGCCTGGTACACCATATGGTTTCCTTAAAAACACTTCTCCTTCCTGGATCCAACTCTCAGTGCCTCTGTTCTTTTTGACCTCTTGTTATTAATAGACAAGATACAGAGCAAACCACTTAGGGAAATGCTCACTTTGTTACCACACATATAAAAAAAATGAAAGCACATACTGAACAAGCAGCAGATAACAGGATCAGCTCTATCTGTTTCGGCCTCCTACTGTGTTTTAATCAAATTTTCTCCCAGCACCTTCAAATTACATTTTTCTCAATACAAATATTCTGTACTCCAAGGCTTTGGCCTTTGCACTCTCAATTGGATAGGCTTCTAAAAGCCTACTGTGGCTTTGGCAATTATAAATGTGCATGTATTTGAGGTTGGTCCTAATAAGTAAGCTAAACTGTTCTGGAAAGAAACTCTTTACTCACAGGCAAGGGGGGAAGAAAAAGAGGCCAGTCTTTGTGCATTATTGATAGAAGTGTTCTGGTGGAAGACACTCTGTTTATTAACTGAGCAGATTCTGTGTGTGTGTGTGCTAGTGTGTGTGTGTGTTGGATGTGTTTTTTTTAGCTTGCAGATGTAATCCAGGAACTGCAGTTTAGCATGAGTGCAGCAATCTAGCATTGTCTGTAAATAATTTGCAGCTTTCTTTGCTTTGATATGTGTGACTTCAGGTACTATGGAGTTATTATCTGCTTTGGTGTTGTTTTATTGCTCCGTTTAAGTGAGTTATTTAATATATTTAGCAGAAATGTGTTTGTTGAACCTGCTGTGGAGACCATGGCTCTTTTTGTTTGTCACTGATCATTTGTGTTCAATCCTAGCGAGGCTTGACTGAGACAGCCTCTCTGAGGAAGAAATTGCTTATCATTGATATTAGTCATGCAAAATCTCTTTGTACAAATGTAATTTTAAAACGCAATGCTGAGTTTGACATATTGGCTGGGCTGTGTGATATTCCACTAGTGTTGCTGAACTGATATTTTAACGGAATTGAAGTTCAACAGTGTTGAGAAATTACAGTAACATTTCTTGTTTTTATGTAAATCACACCAACCAGATATGGAAACAAAGTCACACCTCACATCACAGAGGCACCGACTTTAAGCATCCAATCAGTCTTGCATAATATCTGAGTGAATGATGGTGGCGGAAAAAAAACAAAACAGTAAAACACAAGCCAATAGCTGCAAAGTTCCCATACCTCCATTAAAAAAATGAATAATATTAACATGAATAGTTTATTTTAATTTGTGGTAAGTGAACTTTGAGTAAGCTCTTGTAAAGTGTGAACTTGCACAAGGCTGCCTACCTCAGGGTGTACAGGGATTAGTCACACTACCATTTATCTGTAATTGTTGTGTGTTGTTTTATCTTGTTTTAATGGAAGGATTATTTTGCTCTGACTATTTGTTTTCTGTAACAGCGTGTGTCAGCTGGGAGACCTATTATGAGATAACGACAGGCTGCATTTCTCTGCGTTGCTAATGCATTGCATTGCATTGTAACAAAATCTTGATAACCACTCAACATATCTCAGGTGCTGGTATTATCAAAAGTGACAGAGACTGCAGCAGTAATCAATATTCAAAGTTTCTTCAACAGTTACACTCACTATCTCTCCAACTGCCTAAATGTCATTGATTCTCCAAACTGAACACACAGCAACTAAAATTTGCAATAAAATCAAACAAAGGTGCAAAGGCATGCAGCCAGACCGTGAAACTGCCAAAACATTAATTTGGGAAAATCATTAAGTCACCTTCAAAGACCTTATCAAGGCAACTAGTTCCTTGTTTCTTTTATGCCTCACAGGGGTAAACGTATCCTGTCAGCAGTGTAACAGTTTTGTTAAGATGCTCCCTTTTGTCATAAAGTCAAATGTAGGATAAAAAAACAATTCGTTTCATGTAGCTCATTAGAGGAGAGATGAGCCGGGCGCTCCCAGCAGAGTATGACCTATCAGCTGTCAAACACCTGTTTTCCATGTCTGGGAGACAGGAAGACTGGGAGCCTCAAAAAGCAAGTGCAAATAGTCTGAACTGTAAAACATCCAAAACAACATCAAGAGAAATATGCCACATCAGTATGACTAGAACGCATTCCACGAGCACACGACAATATGATAGCAGCTCATAGTCTTTGTTGGGATTCAAAGCATCTTCACCGCCTTAAAAAAACAAAGACAAACACCTAATGAAGGCTTTATTTTCATATAAGGCTAAATAAGTATTCCGCTCTGACTGAAAATATCTTTTCTTTAAAGTAACACAAGTTTGACTTTGTTTGCATTTTTTTCCCCCCTTCTTCGTTAACCCCAAAAAAGGTCAGGCTCAGTCAGGAATTCATCCAGTCTACTTAATCCACACCAGCGGTGTAAAAATGAATTGTCCATCAAGCTTATTCCTGTTCCAGGAGAACTTGAAGGGATATCCCACCACTTGGTCTTTTTTGGCCAATCGCATTGATCATTGTCACATCAGAGTAGCTGAGATAAAGGACCCAGAGGCCATGAGCTTACAGGCTATTATCAAATTGCACTTAAGAGCTATTCCATCCTGCAATTTAAATACTGTTATCTGTGACCTTTGCGTACCAGAAGGTGCAGAGGTAATTATATATTCATGTTTAAGTGTTCTCATAATAATGACTGCTTTCATGACATGGGGCAATGTTACATGACATCACAATACACAAATAATGATGGGATTTGAAATATATGGCATTGCCTGATATTTGCAAGTAATGTGCAACGGGGAGAGAGCTGTAAAAACACCTTTTATCGATACTGGAGAATATTATAGCACCGTGGACTGAGAGCAGAGGTCTAACACAGTCAGTTGTTTGAATTGAACAGAAAATGAAGATAACATGTTAAGTGGTGTCCAACCACAAAATAAAAAGACAATCATGGGAAAAATTAGGCTTTTTTTTGTTTCAAAGTGCAAGTAGTAAAAAGGTCTGAATGAGTGCATATTGTGCGTACACAAGACTGATAATATGTTAATACAATGTATCACCTTAGACTTTAAACAGATAGGAGATATAAAGATTGCTCATTACCAGACACATTATACTGGCACCGTATGTGGAAGCTGCTGTACCCTGCATTAAATCACTGATTTCACAAAAAAATGTAGTCTTAATTTCCTTTGGTCTCAGATCAGTTTTCCTTAAGCACATAAACCAGCAGCAGCTTCTTTAAGGGGTTCCATTTCATTTAAACCTACCAGTGAAATCTAAAACTACACTGTAACTGATATGTTGATTTCTTTTAATATTTCTTTTAATTGAGTTTCAACTGAATCTTCCATTCAACCTTAACTTAAAGTTATATAAAACTTTGCTCAGGTTACACCAGTCATTTTACACTTTAACTTTTTTCTGTGCTTGTATATGCATTCCCTCTAAGCCTGTGTAATATTCTTTACAATAAAAATGAGCAGCGCCTTTGTGGTATATATAGAATAAATACTCACTCACCCTGTACCTCCTTGAAAATATCTATAAATCTAGTCAACATTTTCACTTTTTATTTTTAACACTAAAAGAAAGTGAAATCCAACATTTTTTGACGATGAAAGAAAATGGAAAGTACAACTTCTCTGCATTACACCTCCAACACCAAATCCAACCCTTAAATCACACACAACTCCACTTAAGAGGAAAGCTCATTTTGTCAGAGAAGTAAATGATCTTCTCGCTTCCCTGGTTTAGCCTTGTTTCACCAAGCAGGAGACTCACTCTTAATCTCTACATGAAATGAGACCATAAACAATGAGAAATTCACTAGACATCTCCTATTCTATTCCAATGGAAAAGGTTGAAGTTAGCCTTGGGCAAAGCTGTTAGTGTTTCATGCTCCAGCAATCTGGCAACTACTTCTGTTGGGAAACCTTCGTGTGCGGGTGAGAGAGATTGTGTATCTTGCCAGGCGGCATGATGTGTTTTTCTTTTTCTCCTCTTTGCTTTTGTTTTGAAAATCAGTCCGTGGTTTGGTGATGCGCAGAGGGCAAAAGAAGGAATTAAGTTGTATTAGTTGTGGCACAGACAGGTTTGGAACAACTCTTTTTTATGACTAATGCACTACAAAATTGAATTTTGCTTGAATGTAGGAATAAAAAGGAAATATAATCTATGCATGTCAAATCAGAGTGGGTGGCTCATAAACAAGATGACAGAAATTGTGTGCATTCCTTTTGTGTAGTTATAAAAATCCATAAAGGCCTCAGGGAGCTTTAATAAGTTTTGTTTTGATTGATCTCAGCTGAAAATGCTCTTATAATACTTTGTAATACTTACTCTGAATCAACCTCCAGAGATGGCATTTACTCGTGTTAATCTTGTTCATCTGAGTATGAGCTTTGAACCAATGTTATTTTTGAAACTCAAAAGAAGCGAGTGCAGCTAGCTACATTCTGCCTTTACTCTGAACTTCTTAGAATAGAGCTGCATACTGTATACCACCATCTTTCCATCTCTCCTTTCTCATCCAGCCCCCTGCAGAGGATCTCTCTGCTCATTAACCTTTGTGCTCCAGCATACCCCTGGGCTCCTTTTTTTTGGGCACATTTGCCTCTTTTATGTTACTCAGGGTCTGTGTGCTGGGCCATTTCACTGCTTGAACAGATGCCTCCTATCACTCCTTCTGAACCTCTTTAGCACATTTCTGCCTTCCTCTCTCAGCCTCTGTCCTCTGATAAAAGTCTTCTAGTGGGCTGGTTAAAGAGTCCTCCTGATCTCCACTTCAAACCACCAGAGGGTATCCTCTAACTCTGCACTGTCCTAGCACATTAAGTCAAATATATGTCCTCTTTGAGAAGACTTTGCCTTTTGACTTCCTTTTATTTTTTTTAAAGAGGGAAATAAAAATAGAAATTCGATGAATGTCGCACACCAAGATTTTCCATTTAAAAAACTGAGCGAAGAAAACAAGCTAAGAATTTTAATTTATGCTGAATTTCTCAAACCAGCTCAGCATCACTTGTCCAACTGCTTGCTTACTACCACTTAAATCCAAATAAATCCAAATCCAAATTTGAACATAACATCCTTGAAGATAAGACCAGGGAAAAGGTAGGTTTTCAAAAACAAGTTCTGAAGTTTATGTTAGTCTTGTTGTCAGTAATATAAGAAACAAGACATTTATTATAAATAATGTCAATGTCAAATGTTTATAACTGTTCAAACTCTGTTCAAGAGAAATCTATAACATATTTGAGGCAACATTTTATTCTCTCCTATCAAAAACTTTGCATCAATAACAGATTGCATTTGCAACACAAAGATAATTCATTTGGTGTAGGAACTTATGGTAAACATCGTTGAGCCATTGCTTTTGGGCAGCAAGAAATACCAGTGAAATGATCCAAGCACACAAAAAGGAATGCAGAGAGAAAAGCAAGTTAAAACAAGTGAGAAATTAGTCTCAGCTGAGAAACCAGAGAAGAATGTCAGCATTGTGCATATTTATTATTTATTATCTTTCATTACATCAACATTCTACATAGATATGAAATAAATGTAGTTACATTCCATGTAAATAAGCTGACTTTTCACATACACCAGTGGTTGAGACTGCATCAAGGTTGAGAGTTTCTGACAAAATCAAGTAATTTAAGTGACATGTTTGTGGTGACAAAAACCTGATATTTAAGTCCAAAAATAAAGACTTTTTTCCCCAAGGTCTAACAAATGTTTTTTGTTTTTTTTTTTGTGGCTGAACCTATCCAGACTTTGACTAGTTAAAGCATTAAAACATAAAATATCAGCCCATTTGCCAGAGTAAAATGTTGGCGTCATACAATGGCAGCACTTACTTGAGTAATTGGGTTGTTAATGCAACTCTTTAATGTATTTTGACATCCTTTATTCATGTATTTGTCAGAAGAGTAACCTCACACGCCACAATTATTTTCTGGGGGGAATTCAAGATCTTTAGCACGGAGTAGAAAGGCAGCAGCAGAGTTTGAGTCTAATGAAGCAAAAACTACACAGCTATCCTCTTGTGTTCCATTTTAATGAAATGACTAAACATTGCCTTGGGCTTAAATGTCAGCAGAAAAGTAAAGAATGCATTACATTGACAGTTAGACTTTTGTGTCTCAACACACCCGAGTACACCCTCTACTCATTTCACCACAGTAAGACAATGAATAAAAGTGGTTATTTTTTTTTAGTAAATTGTGATGAAATTATTCTCAATATCCTGCCCTGAGGTTGCACAATAAAACATTTTGGAAGCCCTTTGTTTTACATAGCTGTCTGCAGTCCTTAAAAAAAAAGTAGTAGAAGAAGAAAAGTCATGCATTCAGTTGAAATACAATGCAACCCCCTTAGAAAAAAGTTTCCACTTTGTGATACTGTATAAACATACTACAGGTTTACACCATCACCTACTGTAAAATTTGAGTGGTCACATTAATATCATTATTATTGCTGTAGAGATTCATATTTAAGAGCTAATTCAGGAGTATAAATATCATGAACTCTAGACAACTTTTTCTGAATTAACTTTTCTCCTTCACTGTCTCTATCTCTCTCTGTCTCCCTTTATTGTTTTGCTTCCACTTCTGATTCAGCTGACACCACATCACAGACACCCACTTATGTCATTTCCAATGGTGTCCCTATCCTCAACAGACATCATCCTTGCCTTGCTCTTCTTCTTGCTACCTTTATTTTCCTTTCCCCTTCTGTGTCACTGCCACTTCCTGGGCCCCAGACTGCGGCTGACGCTTTGCATTCTAATGAAAATGGGGGAGAAGCAGAAACACCCCAAACAGGCTCCTTCGGCTCTGATTGCCTTAATTCTAAGTCCCTCTTATCATCTGCCTTTTACCCCACAATACCTCAGTTCCTTGCAGTTTTCCCTCACTGTTCACAATCTGTTCCCACCAAAGTAGATCTGAGGTGCAATCTAATTCATTCTCACCTCACTTTACTTGCCTCATTCCCACCACAACTCTCTGGTTCTTTCTCCTGACGATGATTCCTCCTCGTGTTTTACCGGCACAATGACTATTAGTCACATTCCTTCACTTAAAAAAGCTCTTCTTTTGCTGCTCTTTGCACAAGTTTTTTTTTAAGCTGACGTGACTGTTATGTGGTTGACTGCATATTAACTATTGGTAAACAATACTAGGAGTCAACAGTCATGCTCACAGTCTGAGGCCATAGTTTACAAGTGGACAATTGTGCTTTGAGCTGAACACTAATGCCACAATGGCAGCAACGTCCACAGTTAGCATCTGACCCAAACTAAAGCCGAGGCTGTGAGGAAAGTTCAGCTCAGACCTATGTGTTTAACTGATTGGCCCCTAAAACCAGTTCCATCCATAAAGCCACACTGCTATTATTGGGCTTGCTGTGCGACATCTGGCTTTCAAAAGGATGTCTCTGTGAGCACGAGTACCATCAACAAAAAAACAGATGAGAAGGTTTATCCAAACTTCTTGTTGCCCGGTCATGATGACATTAGAGCTGTGTGTTCAGTAACTCCCAGTGGATGCCTGGAATCTAATTATGTTCAGCTCTGCACTTGCAAAACATTTCTCCCCCTGTCACATTACTGTGCTTTCTGGGATTTATTCTCTTCCTAGAGAAAAACACAGATGGCACACTGAAGCTGTTTGCTCAGGACTAAATGGGCCATAAACATTTGGCCCTGACCTCTTGCAACAGTGCACTTCCCTAAAAGAGAAATGCATGTCACCTTTGTCGAAGCTGTGGAAAGTTTTTCTATTTTCCCTTCTATCTTTCTCTGCAAGGCAGTTACGGTTTCAATTTATATACTTGGCGTTCTTAGCAATGAAACTTTCTCTAAGTCAATAAGCCTTGTGCCAGCATGACATCAAGTTCTAATAGTCAGAGTAATTTGCTGGTACATATTGGGACTCCACAGGGGGACTTCAAAATGGACATATGGACAGAGGCTTTGAGACTGTGAAAGTCATCACAATTACTTCATTTCCTTATTGAGGCCATCAACAGCTCACCAGCGTGACGTTTCATTGCCACTTTCACAGCAGGATAAAACTAACAACAAAGACACTGGAGTGGGCATTAATGGCACCTGTCATTTTAACGGCTCTGACATGGCGTCTAAATGCTAATGCTATGACTAAATGTTTGGAAACATACTGAGAGCATATTCACACATTTGAGATTGTTCCTCAAGTTTTGAACACAAAGCGAAGGGGACGTGCACAGGCCTGGCGGTACGAACTAAAGGATGACTAGTCTTTTATGGTTACTTTCGATTCAAAGCGTTTAGAAAAAATGTCTGGGAAAGCGAAAAAATATCACCACTGAACTGAAACCACTGAACCACTGAACATTATCAAACAACTTCCTTCCTTAACTTACTTACTGAACTTTCTTAAATAATTTCTTTCAGCCACCTGCAAGTAACTGTGTCAAAAACAATATTTACATACATTCATATCATGAATTTGTCATGGCAAATATTTTGCCTACACCTAGCACACATGGAGCAACATTAGTATTCATTCAGAGTCATGTCTCTGGTCTCCTGATGAATTTAATTCAATAATCATTCTCCATTTAGTTGTGTTTCTGTCTCTTCCGACTCACACGGGGAAATATGATGCTTTAAGCTGACAAAATGAGGATTTTTAGCTCCAATTTATCATAATGAGGTACAGGTTGATTGCACAATGTTGTGGCTATAAAGTAATGACACTATTGGCATTTAGATTGGTTCTCTGTTAGCCTCGCTTTCACAATGCACTGTCTGCAAACAGGTACAATCTTTCAGGAAAATGATAGCTCGATCTGCTTTCGTGTGTTTTCACGTCTCTTTTACAGATTGAATGAATGAACAAACTCATACTTTGTCTCTTGTTTGTTTTCTTGTACCTCCTCCTCCTCCACCCTAAAACCATTCCCCACTTCAGTTACATATTTAGGCAGAAAACTATGTTATCACTCCAGTCAATTACTTTAACTCTTCAGTGTACACTCCTCTTATAGCTCATTCATTTGTTAAGTGGGACTGACTGTTTCTTTGCGGGAAATTTGTTGGAGTGGTTGGAAGTTGCTGGGCTCTGTGGAAAAGGGAAAGTAACCATGATGTCTTTGCAATGTGGTAACAAAAATAATAAAGATTGAAATGCAAGTGTGGGCTAAATATCCTTACAGAATATATATCCATGGAAAAATCCTCAGCCGCTCTCCAAGACCAAACTCATTATTTTGAAGCAACCTGAACCCATCTTCTTCTCAGAGCCCTACACTTGTCGCCTGTGAGCCCGTGCCTCTAACCTGACAATTGATATCCTAAAAGCATTAACATTCTTGCTATTATCATTCATTTTTATTTATTTTTTGATTGTATCATATTTTCCTTCTCAATTGCTTATTAGTTTTTCTTTATTTTTTTAATTTAGGTTTTTAAGGTTTTGCCCATAAACTTCATACATTTTACTCATCCACGCTCTCAAGCAACAGTATTCTTTATCATACATTCTGAGCACTTGTGACTGATACTCCCGACTCCTGTTTCATTTGTGTTAACCTTTTTTGGTCTTACTATTATTATAGTTGTTGTTGTTATTTTTGTTGTTATTTTGTTTCTTATTTTGTCATCCATTGTTATCCAAAAAACTCCTGTTAGTTCTTGTTTGGATTGTTCATACCGCACTTTACTCCTTTGAATGTCTTGTTAAATGTTTGCAAATAAAATAAATTTAAAAAAAAAACAAAAAAAAAAGAAATGCAAGTGTGGGTTAAAAAGGTGTTTGTCTTAACTGTAACTACTCCGCTGTGTTCATCAGGGTGACTGCGATGGCTTCCAGTTGTATCAGGCATTCTGACCTTTCTCATCATTTTTGTGTGTTTATGTTCTTATCTATGCAGTAAGTGCCAAAAGATAAAGACCATAGCCTGATCAGACCCTGTTCGGATCAGGCTAACCCTGACTCCTTATGCATTGTCCAAGGCAGCTTTATCAAAATCTAGTTTATTTATTATGCAAGAGCAAAGGTTTATCAATGTCTGGCCAGGAAGGTGACTATTCTGGATCATTTCAATCAGCAGAGTGCATCATGCTGTCCCCCGCTCTGCATCTGATCACTGTGACCATGTCATGGTCAACCTGATTCCTTCCAATAGTTAGCAATTACAGCTCTGTGAGCTTGTTGTAAGGACAATGAGGCAGTGCAGCGTATAGGTATAGAGCTGAACATCAGTTCCCTTACCAAAAACAGCCCAGCAGATGATGTACTTTCTGCTGTAATGGTGCGCTTCTTCACTGCCATCACAGAGTCTTTCCTCACCTTCTCCATCCCTGTAAGATATGCTGCTGCCACTGCAAAAAAACTAAGACAGTCGCCAGCCTTTCATTCAGCCTTCCAAGAAGGTGATCCGCAACAATATGCAGTCACTCCAAGAGTTGTACTCCTCCAGGATGCAAAGGTTTGTACGTTGGATCGTGGTGACAGGGGTGCTGCCAGGGAGTGTGGGTCCCACAAAAAGCTTTCACAATGAGCTCTACTACTATGAGTCACAACAACCCTACACATGACCACATTTCCAGAAACTATTTGAACCATTCACACCCCTTTATATTACTCATCATTTACAAAGTCGAAAGTATTATTTTGAAACCTGTTGTCACTTTAATACAGACTGAGTTGTTTTTCTTTCAAATGGTAATTATTGGAAAAATAAATAGTTTGAATTCTTGTCTAAACCTACATCTGTGGGACCTGGGACCAGAGGGCAGAACAACTGATTCAGCATTAATAGTTTGCTAAAGGTTTACTTGCATTTATTAAGTGCTAAAAGAGGGGCAAAATGTGAATATATTGCATGACGATCTAAGTGGCTAATGTTTGGGGAACCTATTTTACAGCTGGTGGGCTGACTGTTGCTCTGTCTTAGGTAGCCAAATTTGTATATTGTATGAGACATGACACAAGATGTTTTTTGTTTGTTTGTTTGTTTGCCTAAACAAAGAAAATAAAAAAATACAAATGAAATAATCTATGAATGATAATAGGTGAAAAATTCCATAATGTACATATATATATATATATATATATATATATTGTTGTAAAAAAAAAAATAGTGCCCCTCTCAGTGCCCCTGTCAGTGACAGGTCTTTGGATCCCCCAAAATGTGGCAGTTCTCTCTCCCATTCCTGAGACTAACCTTTTATAGACACGGTGGTCCATCGGCACCAAAACCTCAGGTCAGAAGAACCATTTCTTCTCAGCTACAGCTTGTTTCGTCAGCATGACTTCTTCACCATTTCACAGAGGTTCATTTGAGTTGTTGTCTTGCACGTTTCAGTATTTATGTGATTTCTATTGCTTTTAAATACATAAAATACATACATAACGTTTGACATTTTTATTATGGATTTCATATTTAACTGTCAATTTTCAATTTTCAATTTATGCTTCTTGTTTTTCCTTATGTTTCTCTGCTTACTGTGTCTATTTGATGCACAAACACACCAAGCCTCATCCCTCTTGTTAGCTTTTTTCTTCTTCTTTTTT
>JAQNCA010000024.1:23858558-23890673 GCA_029783725.1 Acanthurus tractus | reverse complement strand
CCCCCCCCCCCCCCCCCCCCCCCCATCGAGCGATGTATATGGGTGTATACATATATATATATATATATATATTTCAAAAAGCCTGCCAATAATTGTCTTTAGCTGGATGGCAAATGCACTTTATCCGGCTGATGAAATAATGGTTTCAGCCCCCTTAACAACTCTTACATGAAAGCTTGAGTGAAACAGTACTTGAATTCTCACAATACAACAATGCAAGGCTTTATTTGATGCAGTGATCATAAGCTATATAAACTGACTTTACCAAACTGATGATTTAGGCCAATCTTCTTCTCGTTTCACACTGACTGCCAAACATTATCTCACCCAAGAGCATTTTTGGCTAGGAGGCTGACCATCCCAAGCCAGCTGGTGTCCACAGTTAGAAAACATACGGCCAGGAGTTCCTTTCTATTCTCTAAAAGCTTCCTAACAAGATCAGGGATTGAGTAATTCGTGTTGTGAAAGAGGAGTTCCTTATCTCAGAAACCAATTAATGGCAAGAGCTTGAATGGCTAACACCATAGGAACTTGCACATGCAACACTTTTGACAGAGCATGACAGAAAAAGCACATCACTTACACACAAGATCAAAGCAGAGATGCTTAAGTGTGTTCTTTACACACTGCAGTGTTGGGATATTTTTAGCTTCCATTGAAGATAGACTTACTGCTAAGTGATTCATGATGAAGTGATGTGGAACCTACAGTTATGTATCACTTTTATATACTCTATAAATCTCTTCTCTGTTCCTGTATTTCAAATAATGTTTTAAATAAAACATTTATAAAGTGCCATAGTTCAATGATTCAAAACATGCCGGCATTATATTTGGTAATTTGATTTAACTTTGTAAAGAAATTTTTGTTCCCAAAAGATTAAACCCAATGACATTAGAAATATTTTCATTTTTCAGTGAAATGCTTTGTCAACTATTGGACGCCCATAAATTTGATGATCACTTTCATTCGCACCAACATGAAGTCCAAATTTAATTTTATCCAGCAAGTTCATGACCAAATATTTTCTTATAATTAAAATACCTATAATTAACAAGTGTTGGCACAACACTAACCCGAATAAAACTATGGTGGCAAACATAGTAAACATTAAAATTGCTAAACATCAGTTTTTTGGCATTTCCATTAGCATTCCACATGTTAGCATGCTAATGTTTACATTTAACTCAAAGCACCACTACGCCCTGGTAAATATTGCTGGACTGCTAGCAGTGCTGTAGACTCGTAGTTTTGTTTAAACCCCCCAAAAATTGATTTTAAACATACATGTATAAACAAACCAAAATGACCTAGATGACACACAATTCCAGATGCTAAGGGTTAAAGTTTTGGCAAACTCTTCCAAATGTTAATCTCACTTGCTACCTCAAGCTTTAGCACTGGTCTTGTGCTCAATGAATAGCTCTTTTGTTCAGTTAACAGAAGAGCCAGAGTAAATCTTTACAACAGTGTCCTTTATGTCATATCTTGGCTTTATAGAAATGTTACTGTTAGAAACTCCTTAGCTTATTCAATTTTCCTTTTAATGCTTTTACTTAAATATTTATATGACTCGACTTCAAAGACACATTGTCCCATTTTTGCATATTCACGTCATATTCAGAGAAGTAGTTGAATTCTTGAGCTTATGAATCATAAATATGATATATAGTGATTTCAATATGCAGAATTATTGTATGTGCATATGAGATTTTACAGCATTTCCTTGCACAGACCGTGCTTTGTGAAAGTAAAGTAAAATTTATTTAAATAACGCATTAAATAGCATTAACCAAGATTATGTTTTTGAAAGGCATAATGTGACCATGGTAATATTTACGTTGTACTAAGGAATCTAATCTAATACTAAGGAATCTAAGAAGACTTCTTTCCTATTTATTATTCAGTTTATACTGTCTGTTGCACATGAGAAGAAATACTGCATATGAGCTTTTGTGCTCATGAACCTGTTTCAAGTTCTGTATGTATGTCTTCTTTACTTTGCCTTCTGCTTCTCTGAGGTTCTCCCTCGCTTTCAGACAGACTTTGTCTCAATTTAATATATTTTGATCTCCTTTCTCATTCATCCTCTTTCTTTCTTTTATTTGTTGCTTACGTAAGTTAGGAGTTTGCAGCTATAACCTTGCGGCACAGGGCAGTCTAATTCATCCATTTACGTAGTTGCATACAAGAGCCTTTTATTAAATTCCTTTATTCCCTTTTGGGAGAAAAGCTGTAAAAAACATTTTTATCATGATTTGCTGGTAACTTTTACTGTGAAGAATAAAATTGATGTAGCTTAAAAGCTCCAATCCCTTCTCTAAAATTTTAGCTCCTTAACACAAATTGTATGAAATAAACAACTTAGCCCTTAGTTTAGGCATGAATATCTGCGAGCATTCTTATGCAATCAGGGAATTTATGTCATCTTACTGCCTGAGAACATGTATATGAAAGACTTTGAAGAGAACGAGCCACTAAGCTAGTGCACCAATAAATATATGGTTAATGTGAAGTGGGGCATAAGTGTTATGACAAGTCTTTCTATGCAATGAGTGCTTGGCAAACAAGCACCTGATGCCCTTACAGAGGCACTTCTGACATTAGAGAATGGAGAGTTTTTCATGTATACTTCTTGAAGGGTAATCAAACTCCATTCTTTATAAGTGAACCAACTGCAAATGAACACAGCGGTTTTATTTTCTTTATAGAGTGTAAGAGGAACTTTAATTGGGAACAAACAGCTCTCTCCAGCCCACGTTAGCATTGATGACAGAGTATGTCTGCTGATTTTCACATCAGTAGTCCTTTGAAAACATCAAGTTTTATGGTACACCAACAGAGGAGGACAGAACAATGGAAACATACACTGAAGTAAAGTGCAACTCAGACACAAAGAACATGGAGACAAGCAACAAAAGAACAAAAAAAATATGACTACTGAAAATTAGACAGCCTGAAGACGTGCTGCTTATGGTATGAACAAAGGTAGAGACGTGACCCAAGAACTGTGCACAGGCCCAGCCCAGTCTGGTGGACATTTGAGTTTCACTACTGGTGATGTTCTATTTTTTGTATGTGCATACATCAAATTTTAAAGCACAATGATTGTTATGATTTCTGCCATTTAAGTTATGGCCTGAACCCAAAAGAACAATGGAACATTGAGCTGTATCCTTCTTCAAACATGTATTATGTTCAGTGCAAACATTTTGTAACATTTCTTTGCTCTGAGTAGTTGCCAGGCTTTCAGCATAACTCAAGATGCAAAAAGTTCCTGGAAGTTACTGTCCTTGGCCAAAGTCCATCCAACTGTAAAAAAAATGGCAAATTAGTGTTTTATATTATATACTGAGGTAAAGGGAGACATGGTGGTACCATTTTAGTGGTGGTGTGGTAGTATAATTTCTTTAACTGTTGGATAGGGCATGGCCTGCTGTTTCCCACTGTTTCTAGTATTTATGCTGAGCCACTTAGCTCCTGTTGGTTGTAGTCTTATACTTAATAAATATTTGTTTTAGAAAGTAAAAAAAGGTTACTCCCAAAAATGTCAAATCATTTTATTGAGGAAGTCAGACAGAATATTATTGAACTCATGCATTTCCTGCATGAATGGTGAATGCATTACATGCCTTTTAACCATAGTTCTGTGACAATCACTAGCTGAATTGTGACTGAACTTTCAGTTTGTTCTTTCATACTGATGGCTAGACTTAACCAAAAAAAATCTAAGTCAGAGGGATCTAAGTCAAAGCAAAAAAGTTAAGGTGGACATTTTTAAAAATTAAGAATGTTGAATACATTACATACACATACGGCTGTGTTCAGGGACACATGCCTGATTTGAAATCTGATGGTAAAAGATAATACAGTACATTACAAGCAAATTAATAGGCATTTAAGAAGACAAATGAGACCATTCTAGCAAATGGGTAATGGCTCATTATATTGCAGGGAGATTATTCAGTGGAATTCAATTTCAGGGAATTCAGCCCAGAGAGTCATTACGCTTATAGTTAGTCCTCTGTGTGCAATTGCACTGCCACGCATGATAAGAAAAAATACCTAATTCAATGAGTTGACCAGAAGGTTAAACAGGGTCAACACAGGAAGAAAAATGTTCTCTGCAGTGTGCATCCGGATCTCAGCTTTACACAACAGTGACCTCAGCAGCATGCTTGACTGTGAATGAGCGTATGTATTTCAGTAATATGAAAATTCACTTAATGATTTACATCTATTGCATTTGCCTTGCTAACTAGCTGGATAGCTAGTAAAAGAAACATCAAGTCAACCTTGAGGCAGCCAACATGCAGTATTTGCATTCACTAATGACCATCTGGAGTCAAACATGACCTTAAAGTGGTGAAAACAGTAGTGGTGAAGAATATTCATTGATTCAAAAACTTTTATTTTCATTTACTGTGTGAAAAAAGTATGGCTTTAGACTTCAAACCAAAGAAACGTCTTAACCTGACGTTTAAATTTGACAACAAAATAGAAAAAAAGGCACCAATTTTTGAAGGATAAGTTGAACATGAGCTCTTAAATATATTAAACTGCACTTCATTTGATAGGCAATGTTACCTGAACTAATCAAAAGAAAGAAATATCTAGCTCTAAAGCTGTCTGTGAGCAGGAAGTAATTTAGCTTAACCGCCTCAGTTTATGGTGTATGGATAACAGAGTTGGAAAGCAGTAAAGAAACCAAACTCAAAACATGTTTCCTCACTGTAATAATGCGCTGAAGGATCTAGAGGCTCCATAGAGATGCCCCTGATTTGTTTCTGAGCTCTACATTCTTTTATTTGTCTTCATTTAGAGTTTCTGGGCTTATATTTTGGTAAAGTAGGAATGTGTCTGTGTAAAGAAGCTCAGAAAGAAGATTCTCCAAGTAAAAACTAAAACGCAGAAATAAGAATGATTGATTAATATTCACACAAAGCTGAAGTCAGTCTTCAGTCTACCACAAATAAGCCTGTTGTTAAGATCAATGTATGATAACATTAACTATGATTATGTTCATGTATCTATCATTGAGTACATAAAGGTTAGATGCTCATCTGCCTCTTCTGAGAATTGTGGAGTCTTGATATGGGGGGGTGGTATACTGGCACGTTTCAGTGTTTTAGGCAAAAATATAGTGGGTGGTTTCAGCAAAAGAAGGTCTGATTAACTGAAGGTTACCTGCCAAGTTACAAAAAAAAAGTTAGCTGAAGCATGAAGCAAAACTGAGCTAAAGGGAGAGTCAATATTTGATTATCTACCAGGGTTTTTTTTTTTTTAGGTTGAATCAGGATCCCTTTCAAATTAAGTATATTTTGAAGAGTGTTGTTTTGGACTCATGACTACAGTATTTCTAATCCTGGCTAAGGCACTAATACGTTTCAAAGTCTGCATTTGAAAGCATCACAGCTGACTGCTGTGTGTATCTGTGCCTTCTAAAGATGGAAAGCAAGTGTTACTGGAGCTAATCTAATCCACGCAACTGTTGAATGCAATCATTTATTACCGGGGGAAGTAAAATGCATAACAGGGACATTTTATAATTATGTAGGGAATATGCAGATTCCCTCCTAAGAGTGTTAAATACCTGAATTCAAGTTGAGCTAAATGACAATTGGCAAAGCTCCTTGAATAAAGTACCCTCAGATCAGACTGAATTAAAAGGGGATTTTCCCACAACTCTCTGTGACGGAATTCTTCACATCGCCACTTTCATCAGCGTCTGCGTGTACAGTCTGCTCTGCTGTGGAAGCATGAAACTGAAGCTATTTCCTCAGAATGGTGGAGCACTTTTCCAGACTGAGGGACAGACGTTGCCAGCTTTGTCTCGCCTTCAAGCCAAGAATGCTAATTGGGCTGTTTAAAGGCTGTCCATCCCTGGCAAAAAGGGATAGTTGTTCATCCTTAAGCTGCTTCCTGAATCACTATATCATGTGTCCGGGTAAAACCTATTCTACATTTATCACATAAATAATGTGGGAGGACTCTATTAATTCAAGGCAATGTAGTGTCACAGATGCCACATGCACAGTGTTGACTCCAGCAGTTTGTCATAGTTTGTTTCTCTTGATAAGAATCTCGACTGATCTATGGGGTTTTTCTTTGAAGTTTTATCTAGTACTGCAATCATTGCAAGTCATCATGCCATATTACATTGAAAATATAACACATCAATCATTTCAGCTGAAAACAACTGCTGGATTTATGAGGTTTTGTGTGGGAGCGGCACACACACAGATGTGCGCCTTCAGTAACACACACTAGGCCCCATGCAGTTAAAGACAGGGTGACACGATGTGAGAGGAAACACTCTCACTACGGGATCCATGGTACAATTAATGAAGTGATGACATTATATATTTATTTACAAGTCATTAGGATTCAGGGCCCGAGGAATCACATCCTGTCTCTGCCAAGGCTCTCTAAGGAGCATTCATTTTGTTTGGTCTACATAACAAAGAGAAAAATTAAAAGCTGGCATTGAAGCCCTGAAGCTTAAAGCACACAAAGCTTCAAGTTTGCGCTGTTGATGGAGAAGCTCTAAGCGTGGAGAGGGAATTTTGTGACTGAATGTTTATAGATTTAATTAAATTACAAGACGAGACAAAAAAAGCCCAAAGGCAAAGTGCTATAGTGTTTAACAGAAGCTGGCTGTGGCTATTGTTTGGAATGAACAATCAGCTAGAAGTCTTTTTTGAGGTTGAGTTCTGCTTTATATTCCTCATAACTTGTGACTAGTAATGGTATCTGTGGGTCTATTAAGTAATGGCTGCACTAAAGTACAGTTCTCAATGGTGTGATACGGTAAAAGAAATAATAAGCATAAGAGAAACAGAGATCAGATGAACAGTGTGTATGTGTGTGATGCATAAGCTGTTCCTTTAATGACTCCGTGTGTATGTGTGTAATGCATTTGTTATCTGTTAGCTGTAGGTGTGCAAACCCTCCATCTACACCCCCACCTCTCTGCTCTTCTCATAAGCCAGAGGTGATGAACTGGCATGGAAGGCTGCCATCATTATGTTATGTCATCAATTAGTCTCATCAATTAATCCGGTGACATAACATGCCCTCCAACTCTACTGAGAGCTCATTCTCAGAGTGCCCTTGCCCATGTGTATCCTCTGTGACAAAAGCCAAAGTGTTGCCAAGCCCTGATATTGCCACGTGGAAGGTCGTGCTAAACGAAGGGGCTTGTCCAAGTGCCGCTGCTGTTTTCACATATCACAACATTATGGCCTTTCCTACTCTAAAGCACCAATGTTAAACAGATTGAAAAAAAAGGACTGGAATCATAATTAGACGATGAAAGCATTAAAGCTGTAATTCAGATGGTAAGTAAAAAATCCCCTCTGAATCACGCATATTTACTGTTATACATGCAAATTCAAAAAGCAGGTGCTTTTTTATACCTATTTTCGCACAACTGCCTGAGAAAAATATCTGTTTTGGGATAGAGTTAATATTTTCCCCTTCTCTCAGAAGTGAAATAAAATCTAGGCAAAGTTCCCCATTACACTCAGATGAAGGCAGACTCATTTTTTTCTAATATTAACTTGAACTCTAACCCTTTGTCCAGCTCCCAGAGGGCCAGTGGCCAGGTGTTGCAGGGGGTTACTGGGTCAGTGAGACGCTGGGGGGAACAGCAGCGATTGGGAACCCAGGCAGAAATAGGTCAATGGTGAGAGAGGATGGCAAATTGAGAGTGACACTGAGCTCTCAGTGGAATAGGAGAACATGCGAAAACATGGATGCTCTGTATAATTTATGGAGTATCTTGAGTGGCCATTCCAAAAATGTGAAACATGACATGTCCATTCAACCTGTGTGTAAACTGGAATTGAATTTTATTTACTTGTGAGTCCAGACTTAACATGAGGTGGCTCCACAATATAAATGGATGAGTTCAAGAGTTCATGCCTCCCGGCCACGGTGGCTTCCTGCTGCGGCTGAATTCTTGTTATACTGAAGAAAGCAATGAAGAAGGGTACACGCAACTTCCAGCTAAATTAGACAGGCTTTGGGTTTTTTTTCATGTGACCTTTCACAACAGCCATATGAGATGAAAACAACAGTGTTTATGAGAGTAATTGTTGAGCATGTAGCCTTTGTCCAATGAGGTACAATGGAGGAAGACAGAAAAGTCCATGACTGGTTTTTACCAAGATTTTGCAGTTTGCAAGACCACCACTGGGGTCACCACATGAGTTGAACAGTTTGAAAAAACATTAAATGGGAACTGGGTATTATTATCAACCCTCTTAAATTTGTAATGTATATGTTCTTGTCATTTTTTTTTAAAACAATATATTGTGAAAGCGTTAGCTTTGGCTTGGTTTCTCTCTTCAAAGATCAGTTACCACACCCCAACTGTTTTAACTTCTCTGTGAATATGGCACACTATCTCATTGTTATATAGCAAACAGTCATTACGCAGAGTTACACATGTTTAAGATTTTTTTTAGCTCTGTATTTGGTCTTCACCTAGTCCTGAGAGGCATATTCATCTGCTCACTGCCAAATGCTTAACTGTGTCTGTCTGACTTTTGCTGCAGGGCAGGTAGTGCACAGAGGGTTTCTGAGCCTTTTTTCTGAAAACTGCTGCTGATCAAACTACACTATGAGAGCAGTGTGAGTGGGCTAAAACAGGATAATTGTGGGCTGGACAGATGAATAAGCAGTTGAAATTCATAATGAAGCTCAGTGAAGCTGAGCTGCATTTTCAGGTGATATTTCTCAGTAGGTTCATCACTATAGGGAAAACCTTTCAAATATGACAGTTTTTATACGATCACTTGTTACAATTAAAAATCTTGATTTTACCTGCTTTGAACATTTTAGATAAAATCACTTTTTCTCCAAAATGTTAGGGATGTTGCAATGTTTCCATGCTCCCCCAGGAAACTCCAGAAGGACCTCCCGGGGTATCAGCACTGCTGGTTATGAATCACTGCCACGAAGAACCTTTAGCAGGTAGGCACTGGGGAAAGAGTATTAAATTCAACTTTCCAAAGAGCACGCTCTATCGGTATTCCATCCATCCATTCTCAATACTTGCATTCATTGTGCAAGAGGTGGGGTGCACCCTGGATGGGTCACCAACCAATGAGAGAGCAGTTGCTCTATTATTCTTCCCTTTTCTGTCTCACTTACTCTCTACTTTTCTGTTTCCTCTTCCAGTCTTTTCTTTTGCAGTTCACTTCCACTGCTTTTTTACCATTAAAGGGCTCAGAGAAGTGTAGCTTCAAAACAAAGGAATTACTGACCCCCCCACATTTCACACTAAAAAAAAACTGAGTGCATTGAAAATAATACGAACATTCAAGTCAAGTTGTGGATCAAGTTAATCACAAGTATTTTATCTGATGCTTAGCAGAGAAAACAAAACCAACCTAAGAACTACTTGGGATTAATACATTGGAGCACCACTAAAGTTTAGATTAAACATATGTTAAGATTACACTTCATAAATCTATTGTCAAGTTATAAATGATGAGAAGAAACCAAATAAAATATTGATTATATTTAAGAGTTACAACATTAGATGACAGAGCACAGATTGGTAGGGATGGTAAAGTGAGATCATTTAAAGCCAAACATACCTATTTACAGCCCAGTGAGCTGAGAAGACTTGCACCTGTGGGCACTGTATGGGTGTTTAGGCATCGCTGAGAGTTTGTTTACTCCTCTAACCTCTGTAAAATACAGCTCTCTGAAAAAGGGAAGTTAAATATTCATCTTAGCATTTTGTCACGCATGGTCAGTCTAAGCCAAAATAATAAAGGGAATCAACTGGAAGTGCATTTGTGACTCTTCAAGTAAGAGGGGGAGGTAGCTAAAAAAGAGAAAAAAAATTCAGTGTGAACAAGCACTGAACAATAAATACAGAATATTTCAGCAACCTTTAAAGCGAAACTTGATCCCAACACACTGTCAAAATAGTTTTGAACAACAATGAGACAACTTTGTGGAAGTATTTTTGCAGGTTCCTATGTTGGATTACTTTCAGAGTTCTGATATTTAATGATAATTTCAACTAGACATGAGAGTTTCCCTGCTAATTACTGATATTATAGGTTCACTGTATCGTATGCAGATCAGTGTCAATATTTCTTTTAGCTATGTATTTCAATTTCCTCCTCTTGATGTGATTATAAGTACCTTATCTTTCGTGAAGGTATGACAATGCCTCTAGCTAATCACATCCAAAGAAAACATGATTTCATACCTGTTATAAATAGCCACACTGGTTGGCAGAAAGCCTGCAGTCAAACCTGCCACACCTAACTGCCTTCCTGACCTCTTTTCAGGAACTGTGATTTTTTAACTGTCTTTGTAAAGCCATGTGGTCACTTATAAAAACTCCACATAAGGGCATGGATGATACTGAACATAATATAATTTTAAAAAATGTACAGTAATAAAAGGGATAGTGTAATAATCCTCCTATGATGTCATAAAAAAGGTGAGTGCATAATGAAATAACTTTTAGCGCATAGCTCAACTAGTTTGTAATATTTTATGCAACATATTAAACTATAGTTTATTGGCAACTGTTTTATAAAAGAAAGTAATAACTCATTTTCCAACATTTACAAAGTGGCCACTTCAGCTGACACACCGACTTATGTACCTAAATGAGTTAGGGTAAATATTAGAAACACCTCTCAATATTATGCAGGCAAGTTCAACATCAGCATAAAGTACAATTCCAATCAATAAATGTGGTTAAATTAACAACTCTCTGACAATGTCTCCAGAAAACACAACAATATTACTTTTTAAAGGTCAAATTCATGGCCGTGCAGCTCTATATCACTGTGCTAGATTTTTCGTAGTTGCAAGTTAAATACAAATCATCTGCAATAATTGCAGATTTTTTTTTCTCTCTGTGCATTTTAAGTGTGTTATATATAAATATCAGTACACCTGTTCAGAATCCACCTCAAAGCATTGCAAAAGCGAAACCATTACCAGATATTGGCAAATCTAAGATCGCATATAAATATTAGAAAACAAATGTGTGTATAATCGGGTAATTAAAGTTTCATCATAAAATGTGATAACATGTTTTATTATGTGCAAGAAGTTATTACATTATACATACCATAGTATAAATAAGTATTACTATATATTAGCATTATTACATTTTCTAATCACATCATCCAAGCCAAAGTCAATATCCACAGTTTTGATTTTTTGAGTTTCCACAGATTGTCTACAACCTGAACTGTACACATAAGCATCAAAAGCTTCTGGGCATGACACAAAAATTGCAGAGACAGCTAAAGAGCAGAAAAACAGCATGAGGGAGAAGTTCAAATCCTGCCTCACTCTCACATCTCCGCTCCTGGCCAGTCCTATGGAAAGTGGGAGTGTTTGTTGGCTTGTCAGCTTTGGAGAGTTACAAAAATGGTTAGACACACAGGCCCTAATTCCACCTTCGTTCAGCCTGTTAGACATCAGAGAAGTGCTTTGTTAGAAGTAAACTGAGGCCTTGAGTCTCAGCAATAGTATCTATGAGGAAGAGGAAATTCTGAGATTAAACCAGAACTGCACAAACTGAAAGCAAAATAATAAACCGTGGCTGCAGAAAATGTTCCAAAAAGCCTGAAAGTAAACTGATTTAAATATGTAAGAATAAACCTGACCATTTTTTATCAGGCTTCTACAAAGTGTAATATTTAACTTGGCTTGAATTTTAAGCTGCTTGATTGGATGTTTCTTACCAAAAATGCACCTTGGGAGTTGTATTTAACTTCAAAGGCTCTTGACTTTTTATCAAAGAACATCATATTCTCTTACACGGTTGCTCATCTTTTGTAACGATTATTCAAGTGGGAGATCTGGATCCCCATTCAAGTCCTGGAAGCAGGCTATAAGCAGAAAATGAACAGGCCTTTTACTCTCTGAGCCTTGGACGACTGAAATAATAACAAAAACATAAAGTATGTGTAGGAATGTCATTTAGTACCATGCCAAATAGCTGTAAATTAACTGTCAGTAATTAAAACGGTTGCATCACATCCCTCATTTTGCCACCACCACTTAAGAAGTAAAAGTGGAAAGATAAGGAGAGATAAAGGTAGAGATGATGAGCAAATTACAGAGAAAGACATCATGAGGGAAACAGGGGGGGTGCGGGTTTGATTAGACAAGCTCAGAGAGGGGCTTTATTCGGCGTGAGGGCTGTTAATTACCGTTAGAGTTCAAAACAATCTCTCTCTCCTGCTGAGTTCCTCCCTTCCCATATGCCATCAGCCACATGCTCTGTCGCATGGCAGGCCCTTCATCAGGCTCGGGGGCCCATGTTATGCATCGCATCCTCATCACCCCAGATTGGTGCAGATCACCCTCTTACCCTGTTAATTAGCTCTCATAGTCCAGTAGCCACAATCACTGCTGTAGGAAATGCAAAATTACTGATTAAGTTCCATAACACTCTGATGTACCTGTAAATGGTGCTGTTTGTTTCAAGGACGCCTTCAGGCGCTCAGTAGTCGTTGCAAGATTGCTGTATGTATTGCAAAGTAATCATTATTTATAAGTATGTATATTTTAGCTCCGTTGCTCTGGACCTTGACTTGACTATACATTTGATCCTGACTGTTGTTGTATTGAATGTGAAAGGGCAACTCAAATCATTCAGTGTTCAGTGTTTTTTTATTGCAGTTTCCAAAAAATATCATGTCCTTGGGTTAAATGAGAATGTCAGCTCCATCATAGAGGATCTATTTCAAGATACATGCTCGAAGTCTTTGACCACAACCTTCTTGTCAGAATGTGAAAAAGAAAGGCTACATGAACATGGGCGGTTTATGTTTACAGACGTTACAGACGTATACAGACATTTCCCCCATGTCCCTCTGCGTCTCCTTCCCATGGAAAGTTATCCCTTAGCATCTGTGCAACACAAAGCTGTCCTCAAAACCTTCTCTAAACATGGTTAACTTTATGGAACTGTGTTGTATGATTAGGTTTAGGACAGGATGGTTTCCCATTCTAGAGTTTTTACAGAGGTGCTCTCTGCTCCCTGCTCTCACCTTCATCCAATTTGGCTGGAGTAGTGCTAATACCATCTTGTATTGATGTGTGTGGATTCCCTTTGGAGCTGGTTTAAAGGTAGGTGTGTTTCTTACAGACACTTAAAGCTACCTTGTGTTGGTATTTGTAGAACTGGGGATAAGATAGGGCTCTGTACATTTATTTACTTTTCTTGTGAGGCAAAAGCAGTTGCAGACTATATATACAGTATATTATCTTTATATATATATTCTTATATATATATGTTCTTTTGTTCAATTAGCAGGGAGGTTCACTGGCTGCCCCCTGTCCCATATCTGGATTCTGTACAACGAAAGAAGCAGGCTATTACATTTGACCCTTCTCATCTCTTCCTTCACCTGTGCAATTGTTTCCCTTCAGGAGAAGAACTCAGGTCAAACATGAAGAAAAACCACTTACTGCAAATCCACTGTCTTTCCACTGGGTTACTTCCCTTAGAGAATGTATATCAAGACCACAACCCTTTTCACCTACACATAAGCTGGTTGGAGTCATTGGATTTTGTGCTGCTTCCATTGCAAATATTGCACAGTATCAACAGTATTTTTGGTTTGGCATTATTTGACAGTGGAGACTCCAAACTTATGAAAATTCACAATTTCTTGGACAACAATGTTAAAACAATAACATCTGACGATCATACCACCAACACATAGTATTAATAAATTCCCCTTTTTTGTAGAAAATTTAATTCATGGGTGAAAGAAAACACACAAACCAAAATGGAATTGATGAGGGTTTTCCGTTTGTGTGTTTCCTTTCACCTTTGAATAAAATTTTCTACCAAGAAATAACAAAGTATTTAGCCTTGTCTTAGTTTGTTAAAAGAGGGAATTATAAAATTTAAAAGATGTGTGGTTGTATTTTTTTGTATAATAGGCAGATAAGGTGTAAGAGTATTAAACTTTTTAACATTAAATGAGTTTAATTATTCATTTATTAGACTAAAATCATAGCACAGGCACATGCAAAAACAGCTTCCCTATGAAACTATTTTGCAGAGATAAATTGTTCTTGGACTGAATGCCCAGCCACCATAACAGCAAACAGTGACGAGTGGGAGAGATCAAACATGACCGAACAAGCAAGCCTTAACAAGAATTTGCTGAAAACAACCAGTTTATAACTGATTGTTTTTGAGCCAACAACAAAGATTTATTTGATTTAAATTTCCTCTTTAACCAGCACCATTGTTTCCAGAGTCATTATTCTGTTATGTACACATTATGTACATATTTATGCATTTTGTTAAGTCTAAATCCATGTCTCTGGTATTTCTTTATGCCGTATCAAATCACTCCAGTACAATGCTTTAATTGTTATTTTTAGATAACGATCATAACCTACATGACCTTTCTTTCCGGCCTTTTTTTTCTCTAGTTTTTACTTACTGGAGTTGATTTTTTTAATGAGCTTATTGTGCTTTTTTTTTACAGAATCAATCTGCCATGACAACTTTTTGGTACATGAGAATCATCAAATGAAGGAATACTAATGCTGATATTCTGTACCCGAGGAAAAGATAAATAGCAGCAGAGCTCACCCAGCGGTTTCATATCTGTGCCAGGGAGGCATGGCAGCCATCCTCTCGGAGCATCTCGGAGCCTGCCGGTTTTAATGCAGTACTCTAATTGATCAGCATTCATTCCTCATCCACACTGGATTTACGAAGACACAGCCTACGGCTGCCATAAGGCTGCCAGACCTGAAGAGAAATGGCCGGAGGAGCTCTGCCATCCACCATCCACAGTGGGAGGTTCCAGACACTGTCGCCACACAGGCTGTTTACTAATCAAGATTTACGCTGTTTGTTTATATCAATAAATCATTTCTGAGTGCGTGTGAATGACCATGAATCCAAAACAGGAGTATCTCTAATTGCCTCCCACAGGGCTGAAGCAAATACATACCATGATTCTACCTCCCTGGGTTTAATATTGGACTTCAGGGAACAAATGCTTTGTTTTTTAATTGCTATCTAACAGCGGCTTCAGCAGAGATTTTCATTTTTAGGCTCTCTTGATAGCAAAAAGTGATGGTCCTGAGTGCCTGAGGCAAGGCTTTGGAATCATCAACCAAATATTAAAATCCATATATAATGTCAATGTTTAAAAAAAGCATCTTCAAAGTCTCTGTTAAGAAAAAATAATTGTTCCCTAACTCAGAGATAAAGTGATCCAACAACTTATCTAAATAGGCCTCTACAGACACATTTTTAAATTTAAAATGTCGGCTTCGGATGAGGGTGAAATGTCACATTCCCTGAGGTTTTGCCATCCCTTTTCTAGGATGGATGGAAGGGAATATAATATGTGTCTAATGGAGAAAGAGATATCCTCTCAAGGTCATGAAGTGAGACCAAGATATCTGTAATAGACAGAAGGACCCTTGGAGGAGAAGAGGAGGAGCAGGAGCTGAGAGATGGTTTAAGTTCCTGTCCTTGGGGAAATCTCCATCCATCTGGGGAGTCGCTAAGAGCGCAGCCAATTCACACGCCCTAACAGGCCCTTAATTTGGGAAAACATATGCCATCGCTTAGGCGTTTTGGAATCTGTTCACATGGCAGAAATTGGTTGTCATGGTGGACATTAGCCGGTGGACTAGATGAGGGATAAATTGGGTGATTTGCAAGTAATGTACATAAAATAATTTCCCCTAAACATGCTTCCTCTTGTTTTAGTGTCATTCTATGTATTTGCATTATATTATTGCTTGAGACACTAAAATGTATTGACATTTTTTTAGATTACACTATGTAAATTTTGAGACCACCATCTAAGCACATATAATCCAAGACATAACATGCCCCTTGTTTTAATACAGATTAAATTTAATATAGATTAATATAGATTAAATCAAGATTATATTCATAAAGACAAATCCCTATTCGTTTCTAGGGATAAAACCTTGAGGCACAAGGACATGACGAGTGGTTATGGAAATATCAGAGTAATTCTAAAACAGAAACACCATAAAAAAAGAAAAAAAACAATTTCAAGTAAAAGTCTGCATTGCATGTGTAATTTAAAGGCACCTTAGTATTAGTACTGTTTGTGCTTTCAACAGCAATCAGTGATATTCATTCCCTTGAGGAACAGTGAAAGAAGCTGTAAACACAGTACTTTACACACACATAAATACACATTTACAGTAGAGGAGTTGTACACACAGTGAGCATTGTTATTCGTAACTGTAATTTAAAGTGAGTAGCTGTATGCTGGCCTTTTAAAAAAGAAAAATACTTACTATTGCAACAATGAGTGCCGTAATCAAAAATCACTTAACCGCCATACTTCTTAAATACCAAATTATGTTCTTGAACATTTGTTATTATCAATTAATGTGTTTCAGTCATTATCAAATTGTTCCTGATAAAAACAACAAAAATTGCTTTTTTGTGCTATTATACTCAGGCAATATTCTTTCATTTATGCCTGTATGAACATTTAATATTGTCTTTTTTTAACTCTAAAATTGAAGTTTTTTTTAATAAAAACACATGCCTATATATTTAACACATCATATTGTATAAAAAATGTACTAATAAAGAATCAAGTCTAAACTCAGCATCACTGTGAAACAAGTAGTTGTAACAACTCAAACTCTCAGTGTGCGACATATAACTTTAATCTGCAATAAAACAAACTAGCGATCCATGTAAATGGGCACAAAATACAAGAATTTTCTCTGAATGCAATGAAGTATAAGGCAGTATAAAATATCATCTTCAAGTAACATACAAGTATCACACAGGGAAACTATGCTGATGAGAAAAACTCAAGAAATCTATTTGTGGCACAGGGAGTTTGAGTTCCCTTCAGTGGTGGAAAAATGGCCACAATGCCCTGATACATGTTCCTCCTCTTTGAAGAAAAATAATTCCTGAGGGTCCAAGCACAGTCACCATCCGTCTAAGCTCTGTTTGCTGCTAACTGGCCTGAATAGCGCCAACATATTGACGCTGATTATTTACACCGTGACACTGTGGCAATAGGGCCACTGAGTCAGTTTGAAGCGTACTCACTTGCTTCCAAGCCTTTAACACTATCCAACTTTACCACACCACAACGGTGAGAGAAGTTTTCTAATGGCAGCCCCTGAGGGAGCTCTGAAAAATGTGGAGTGGACTCTTTCAGTAATTTCAGTCCCCAGCCCCCACCATGTGAATCAGAGCCTGAGGAGCATATTGGGCTGGACTGCGAATCCACCCACACTGCATGTCACTCTCTATAACACAGGAACTGTGAGTATGCTTTCTATGCGAACAACTCATAAATGTACACACACACACTTACACACATTCTTGCGGAAAAACTAGGTTGCACACATACACAGAGAAACAGCAAACTTCACATGAAAAGATGGAGTCGATTGCTGAATCAATATACTGTAGATAACAAAAGGTATTAGATATCCCTAAATTGCCTTGCACTCATTTCAGAGTGCTTGCAGTCACTCTCCTGCTGTAATTAGCTGTAATTTGTCTCGATGTTGCATGTAAGGTTTGAGTATGAGTGGGAGCTTGGCATGATGGCACGCTCTTTGTCTGCCTCCTGATAGAACACTTTCCACTCAGCTGAATTACCCACTCCATGATGACTCGATGCAGCAGAGCAAAAAATGATGCTCCCCAGACTCCCGCGTATTTAGATTCTTTTAAATGGATTCCTTAGGCCTCCCTCATACTGCAGACCCGAGCGGCAGCAGGAAAATAGTCTGTTATGGATCAAGGCTCTTTGATATCCAGCTGATAAGAAAATATCAACTACGCTGGATCTTTTTTTCCGAGATTTTTTTGTGTTTGACTGGATATGTGTATCTTTGTACATGTGTTTAAGGTATACACACATCGAAACACTGATCATTGATCATAACTGCAGTGTGTTCGATAGGCAACCAACTACATGCTCATTTGACTAAAAAGCTAAAATGTGCACTTGCTTAGGATTTGTTTGATCCCCATTAAGTCTCTCTGCTCAACATGTTTGTGGCTATGCTGCAGATATTCAGTTCATTTTAGGATATTACCACCACTGGAAAGAATTAATTTTCGAGTTAACTGTTGTGAGAAATGAAATTGCTCAATTACCTAGTGGAAAACCAGGAAAGATTTTAATTTAGATAATTTTAATTTCTTTGCACAACTAGGTTGTGCTGCGTGTACAAACTTATAGAATCAGTTATTAAACTGTTTGACTTTTGTTGTGTCGTGACTCTTTCCTCTGTATGTCATTGATTTGTGTGACCCACCACCTCTTCTATCAGCGCTTAATGCTCTGAGTGCCAATCACTCTGTGCACAGGCAGGGGAATAGGGGGTGGTGGTGGCTGTGACCGCACTTTGCCTGACCTTTGAACTTGTGTTGACAACTCAGCTGCCTCAAGTTGCAGGGGAGGCTCATCTGTGTCTTGGCTGACAAAGCGTTGACATGAGAAGTAATATCACAGGAATATTATTGATGTTCCTCCTCTGTATCGACACTCTATCCACAAGAAAGTAAGACAAAGCAGACAGTGAACAAAATATGCCAATATTGCTCTGCTGTCACATCCATTTGCAATCTGGATGCAACATCACATATTATTAATCAAATTAATGCTGTTGGCAAAATTGCGTGCTGAGATAACATTACATAACCCCGATCTTTCTGAACACTGTAATGAAACAGTGGTATCATTATAGACGTGTTTGAATGTCAAATTTAACTATCATCACATCATTTATTCTCTCTTTTCTCTCATTAGTGACAGAGAGCAAAGCACAAAGATCTAAAAATAAACCTCCTAAAATAAAACAGCCCAGAGACAGTCAAGTGGTAAATTCCCTATCTAGAGCTCCACTGGCCAAGGATGGAAGCCCACCAAAACTTTTTTCTCCCACGAAGTTGCCTGTTCTCCCACTGCTTGGATTAAAAAACGTATCAAAGTCTAAATAAAGATAAGTGGATTTGGAAGGAGGACTGCTGCTAGCAAAAAATTCTTCATTGAATAATCACACACTTTGGTCACAGTTTGGTCTATAAGTCACTGTAATCTTTGAAATTGTGGTAAAGGACTATTACGATATCCTTAAGCCCATATTGACATCTTAAACATTTTCTCATCTAATCAACCCCAAGATAATCAATCAGTAGTATTTACTTTATCAACAACATATAATTGAATTATTCAAACAGCTAATTAGATTTTTTTGCTAAATAAATTACCCAAAAGATAATTGCTAATAAAAACACAATTCAGTTAGCTACATTATTAACACACTGATCATTTTAACTTTGCTTGAAAATGCAATGCTACCGAAGCTTTGAATAAACCTCAAGCTGAGAGGAGCAAAGACATCGCCTTGGACAGGGAGAGGGGGAAGGCCTTTTCTCATGCTTTCATATACAACGAGGAGATTATTAGAACAACCAACCAGCTTTAGTGACGCTAAAAATAATTGTAGCTGCTAGCTGCAGCCTGTGTTCGAACAGGCAAACATGCTATGGCCAACGCTTTTCTAATCAATTACTAACAAGGGAAGGAAGGGATAAAAATTTTGTCCTGAGGCTTGAGTTTGCAAAAAAAAAATCTGACAATCAGTCTGATTGTAAGATATCATATGGCTAAAATTGACATTTAGATCTAAGAGTGGCAGGAACAGCCTGTGGAGTAGACCAAAAAAAGACAGGGCACATCCTTTGAGAATCATGTACGTGAGTAGAATATGTAATAGAAATCTGTCAGTTAAATTTCTTGCGTAATCCTTGAAATTTTGAGCCGACCGTGGTGTCATGAATAACCATACCAAATTTTATGTCCATCTATTGCAATTTTCTGCCCTGATCCAAAGTGTTGGGTAGAAAAAAAAGGAGAGATGACCAGCAGGACCAGCAGGCAACACTGCCATGACCAGCAGGCAAAAATGATAAAGTTCAGCTGACATGCCTCTTGGTTTAGGAAAACTCAGTGAAATGACACCAGTGAAATCATATGCCATCCTGTGACCACTGAATCCCCCAAGCATAGTAGATTTAACTCCACATAAATTCCCTCTCCCAGTGATGGCTGAAACTAAAGCTCCTTAAATGCAGAGAAAGGCTGTAGAAGCAAAGAATCTTTACTAGCCGGATTATCTCTCTTGTAGCAGCCTGCTCTACAGCTTGCTTTTCTATCTGGTAAACCATGTAGCTCTAAATTCAATTAGGGCCACATAAACATTTTCATGTGTGGCAAGTGAGCTGTGAAAGGGCAGCAAACAGGCTCAGGCTGCAGCTGGGAGAAGGAAGCAGGGCCTGATCTACTTCTGAGGAACAGAGGAGGGAACAGATTTGAGATGCTGCAGGAGATGCGCTGTAATATTTAGCATGCACCGAACTCGCTGCTTTGTGAGAGTCCAAGAGCATGGCCGTGACTCTTTATCACTCTGTGTCTGTCTGCTGCTGTCATGTTTGCATCCATCCATCTGACTCTGTCAGCCTTTCGCCTGCCCTCTCTCATCACAAAGAAAAACACAGACAGAGAAAACTCCATATCTATTCATTTCAATCACAATCACAGAATCTTTTTATCTGCACGGCATTGGTCCGGGATTTGTCCAGTGGCATCCATCCAGCAACACTCTACATATACAACAAGCAGCAAATTTGTGTTTTTCTAAGTCTGTGCATTGGAGCTGAACCGCGCACAACGTGGCCACAGCTCTAGTATGGATAATGAATAATTAGTGGTTTCTCCTCTCACTCTACTTCTCTCGCTGTCCTAAAGCTCATATTGCACTTCATTATTCTTTAGGCTACCCACTCCCTCTAGTGATGGACAAAGGCACTGCCCGAGGAGCAGCCAGCAGGCAGGCAGGCGGCAAATGTGTGTCCACGGGAATGACAGGAAGAGTCAGTCTCCTCACTACAGGCTGGATGCTGTGCCAGGCTGCCGCTGGGAAACACAGCGGCGGACTGAGAGGAACACCAGTGTGACAAGAACATACAAAACAGTCACTTCTGCATAAATATGACCAACTGAGTGCAAGTGCTATGCTCTGTATCAGGAAATGTGGTGGGCTGAATTGCTGAGAGGCACAAACAAACAAGAAGCATACAGGAACAAGCAGAGGGCAAACACAAAAACACGCAGATGCACACAAATGCACTTGATTAAACTGCTCTCCGCTGTGAGAAAGCATGTTCATTTGTATTTAAGTGGCACAACGTGATAATTACCTGGGCTGGGTTTCTTCAGAGCTGTGTGCTACTCTGTGGACTCCCAACAAGGCCTAGTTTCTCTCTGCATCCGCTCCCCTCATCCATCTCACTGGTCTGGATGATGTAGCTACGCCTTCACTCGTGGCCCTACCTCGGCGAATGTTAATAATCATAGGCAGCCTCCACTTTCCTATCTGCATTCCCGGCACTTATCAGCGGGATATCGTCTTCCAAAGATAAATGCAGAGAGCAAGGAAGAAAAACAGGTCTGTAACTTTAATCACCCATTAGTTATTATATCAGATTCTGTGTACATGTGTTCAGAATAGAGAAGATTATCCCAATTAGTATAAAGCTGGATGTATAGATACATAATGAACCTAATAGCTCACTCCAGAGCTGAATGCGTAGAACAAATAATAAGGTGAGTCAGAATTCAACCCACTGAGCTGAAAAGAATTCATTTAATAAAGCTGCTACAGAGCACTCTACATGCAGCAAATCAATGCTTCGGTTTCAGTGGTCTCATTTAAATTCTGTTATGTCTTTACAGTGACATGTTAAAAATCAGATAGGGACTGGAATGAGATGTGTTCCCTTCAAGATAATTGATGCCGTGAGAGTCTAGGCAGACCACATGATGGAAATGGGGCTTTATTCATAATTCATACAATTTTATATAACTGACTTAATTTTGAAGATTACACAATATCATATTCATTGTTAAAGAGTGATGGTCAACCCAAACTACACAGGCGTTGTAGTACTGAAGGCCAGACATGGTTTGTTGTCAGTTCCAAAATTTCTATATTATACACGTGTTCAGGATTTATCCATGTGCTTCCAGAATAAAGATAATCTTACTGATGTTGGCATTTTACAGGTTTCGTCCATTTTCTCTGTCTTGATTCTGCTCATGTCCCTTATGAAAAGGTCAATCTCCTGGATGAGGTGTGATAATTAAAAGGGCTTGAGCATATTGCTACCATCACTGACATGCTGTTTGAGTAAATGTGAGTTATTTGTGTCCAGTAGAGAAAGAATTTTTTAAAAATAAAGGCATTGTGAATGTGGATGCACTGCATCCAAGTAGGATTGGATGCAGGTTTAGCAGACAGAAAAAAAGGTCCAGTAGAGTGAAACTTAAATGTCCAAGGGGTATTTTTGCTGTGCAGACAGTGGTCCAACACAAAGACATGAAATGCATTGTACACCAGCATAGCACAAGATCCATATCTCCTACACTGTCACTATGGAGCATTAAAAACAAGAGAGATGTGATGATGTCCAAGGTTTCACTTTCTTTAAAAAAAAACAACAAAAAAACAAATGCAGATGAAAACAAAAAATTGTGAAAAGCACACAGCCTCGAGGGGATTTAGTGGAAGATGGGAGCTCACTGGACAAGGTTCCATTAAGCCTTTGAGATCTGTTTGTTAAGAAGTCAGTGAGCCAACATACTGTTTTAAAATCCATATTTAAATTATATAAGAGTCTGTGTGGAGGAAAATGTTGCTGAATACAATAAAAAGCAGAGCTGAAGTTAATAAAGAGCAAATGCACACAGTTCTTATTTCCCTCCAGGTGCCTCGGTACAAGATTCAACATAGTATCTGTGGGGCCCTCTACTCTACTCGCTGCCCTGAAGGCAAACTGCACGGGATCCAACATGTCATATATTTTGTACGAAATTTTATGTTTGTCAATATGTTCAAAGGGGACATACAGGTCACTTGGCCATAATGATTATATGCCTCAGGAAACTGAACCTTCCCAAGCTGCAGCAGAGTTAAATTTCTAGCCACCTGACTGAATGTGTGTCTGGCATTATTTTACTTTTTAGCTGTTTTGGTTTCTACAAACTCTTGTCAACAATGTCTTGGTTTTTAGTGTGCCAAATGTTTACTTGTGTTTGTTATCTATGTTTGGAATATGACAGACTGCAGACAGATGGTGAATGAGAACAGACCATGTGGTGTAAGTATAGTCTTGAAAACATTTAAAACAAAAAGAGACTAGAGTGCGCTAAAACAGTCTGTGCAAATTTGGTGTTTGCAACGTATCACTTTACCGGACCTACAACTAAGCCCTTCCACATTAGTAAAGATGGTTAAATGTAAAAAAATAGGGCTGCTGAGCAAATAAAAAATTATCTTATTAATTACGTATTGTGTATTTAATTCATCTAAAACAAACGCATTTATCAAATTTGCTGTGAGTCGCATCTGAAATATTTATATATTTAACTGGATGGATGGAATCAATTAATAATAGACTTTATTAACTCTTAAGTCAAATGTGGAGTGGACTTTTATTTCAGAACATTTTATTCATTGTTTAAGTGCCTAAATTTTTTAACTTCATTGTTTAACCTCCTGTTCTCTACCTCCGAAATTGGCCTGCAATCCATTGCAATCCATTTTGTGAGAGAGTTAGCTAATCGGTCACAGGAAGACTTGCTCAGTTTGCATCTGAATGCTGATGAATGCTAGCGCTAGCATCGAGTGCTGTCCTAGCTCTGACCTCTGAGCTTGCTGCTACGTTCTTTGCAGTTGAGGCAATATTTCAGGCTTAAAGTACTGCAAGGGTATGAAAATTCCTTGCAACAGATATTGCACAGAATGGTGACAGTTCCATCTGAACATTTTTTAAATGTGAACTTTCTACCCAGGGGGCAAAGCAGCGTCTTCTCATTTGCCTCCATCATGTTCACAAAGGGTCAAAGGGCACATGAAGTGGGATTAGTCATTGTTAATTTTTTAATGTTATTTTTTCTGTAATTTATTAATCAAATTAATGTGTTATTTTGACAGCTCTAGAAAAAAAATAAAATGTACAAATTAAAGTTTATATTGTCCTCAAACTGCAAGAAAATACAGCAGCCAAAAAGTCTCAGTATGGCTGAACTGTTTTATTTTCATTTTAGCCTGAAGGCATATGACACACCAGGAATGATACTGAGCACCATTGATTGTAAAGGCCCACTATCAGTCTCTCTATGACAGTACTAGGGCAGCACAGTGGCTACCTTCACTGAGAATTATAAGAATTTAGAAGATTTAAGCTTCTAGTTTGCTTTAGGAAAAGTAGTAGGAGGTGTCCAGGTGCCACTTTTATTTAGCAAATGACACAGCAGTATAAGCAAATATTCAAGAGGCTCTCTTCATTACAGCTACTACAAAAAAAGGTGATAAAGCTCTACATTAAAAAGGAACAAGCCCACATGGATGCTGGCTTTTTTATGTGCTGCTCTCAGCACGACAAGCCACACTGCAGAAAATCACTGTGCTGTTGACGCAGGCAAAAAAAAAAGAGTCTCCCAAGCTGGAGCAGGTAAAGAGTGCCAGACTTAAGGTATTTATTCAGTTACATGCTAGTTACTACTCATTACTCAGCACTACTGTTTGCATACAGTGCAACCTTAACTCAAGGGGATGTGAACAAAGTGTGGAAACAAAATGAAAAAGAGGGAAAATTAGCAGCAATGAATGAAGTACAGTCACTTGTGGGATGACCTTATCGACAGCAAAAAAAGATTATTTAACTATTGAGGTAAATGAAAAAGGCTTATTGCAGCATGTTCTAGAAACCGTTTTTTTCTTTCTAAATTTTTTTCTCTGTCTTTTTTAAAGTTCCTGCAAATAAATTACACACTGGGGAAATGAATAAAGACTGGACGTTTTGAGCTTGAGCTCTGCTGGTTTTGAAAGTTAAATAAGCCAAAGCTGACAAGTCTTAATTCACTGTGCTTCATTAGGTTTTTTATGTGTTAGTGGCAGCTTACATCCATTAGCGGCAACACACATTAACACATACAGTATGTGTTATCACAGACACACATACAGTAATTCACACACACACACGCACATTCGCACGTCTCAGCCACTGATCATCACAAATGTGACAATGCGAGGTAAGTGCTGTTTAGATTCCAGAATCTTTGAATACCTGGCAGCAAACAGGAGCAATGTACATGGTCAAATTCAATCTCCTTTTATCTCTGAAGTGAAAACAGAAAGACGATGGTGCATTAGCTGAACAAACTGGATTACAGGTGGCAACAGCTTGTTGTGCACTAGATCAAGGCGCCAGCACTCAGAGATCTTGGAAGCTATTATCAGCTTATACAACATATCAAAAACTATTTTATTAATTTTCTTTACTGTGATACTTAAACAGAATGACCAGAAAACTAGAAATCTCTGCAATGCAGTCAACAGCAGCAGCATTTCATTAAATGCCTCGGTGTGTATCTACAAATGAACCTTCAGTCAAGGTCCAGCTGTTCTGGAGCCTTAAATTGCATTGTACAGATGTCACCAGCAGACATGTGACATTTGTCAATGAACATATAGATGCTCAAACTTCTTATTATTTTAAACCTGGATTTCTCATCCAGGCTGATTTTCACAAGCCTGAGCAAAAAAATGTAGTACTGATGGCAACTGCTAGATCATGGTGTAAGGACTCATTATGTGAACCAAATGATTCAGTTATATCAATTATAAGGAGAAATCACGGGATTCCCAACATACACTGCCATAAGCCACTGCTCAAACCAGTGAGACTGTGGCAGAGATGTGCTGATGTGAGAGAGGGTTCATTTTATATTAAAAGTAAAGCTTGACAATTCAGTTTTGACCCTGAAGCAGCACTTTCAAATCTAGTGAATAAACCTTTCATTCAGTTGTTCCGCAGTAATGAGCCATATTACCAGGACATATTTTTATGTTGCAGTTAAGATTGTGTCAGAGAAATGCTATGGTGGGCAAAATACTAGAAAACATCCTGTCATCCATAAGTCTCTGACATTTTTAAATAATAGAAATAAGTACATTACATTAAATTGCACACTTGTTTTTAGCATGTGTATAAAATGAAGGCTTGGTGGGAATTGAATGCCAAAGGCTTGCAGGGGCACGTAAACTCAGTGACTAACTAAAGAGATTGTTTCTGGTACCTTTGCCTTGGCCTGTCTTGCTCTGTTACTTGTTTTCCACTTTGGAGCACCTTTATGATTTTGAAAAAAAACTTAAAATCTTTGGAACCTGAAAAATTTGGTTTTACGCTGAAACCAAAATTAAAAAGTCTTACTTGAAGTAAAAAAAAACAAACAAAAAACATCACCTATCGGTGAACATGTCATCTTCTACAGGGCAAAGGGGATAGACAAGTCCCTGTGTCTTGTATGTAATAGTCTTCTTTTTTTGATATAAAAAAAAAATCTGAAAAATCTGTAATGACATATAAAACACACAAGACATAGCAGGTAATCACTGCCTTTCCATCATCTTAGTATCACTGTTTTTTTCAGTTGTCAATTGTCCACTTTGAAAAAATGGTTCCTCTTAAAGGTGTTCCTTGGTTCTCTGGTAGCACAGAGGTTCCTTAAATCCTAAATAGAACCAGTTTAATCACCAGAATAATTCGATGGAAACAGGTTTGTGTTGTTCTCAGTATTTTTCTCGGTAGGTTGCAAAGGCACTGTACTTTTTTTTTTTCTCGTGGAAGCTCCACCCTCACTAAGAACACCTATAAAGGAGCATGAGGATTAATAATTCATAGATATCCATGACCACTCACGCTCTCCTTCATAAGGCAGGCTTATATTAGTACCGTAGTCGTCAAGCAGTTCAAACAACTTAAATTTTAAAAGCAGCTCAGCATGGAGGCTGAGTAAATAAGAGACAATTACTGTGCTTGATAGAAATGTAATGCAGTCCATTTTTAAAAGTAGTAAGCACAGACCTTGAGGGGGGGAAATGACTTATAGCTGGTTTGAAGAATGATTTATTTAAAGGGCACTTTTCAAGCCGAGTTCCACACCAAATTCTATGGACAGTCAGAAGTTCAGTCACGTATGGTGCCTGGTTAAGAATTTAGTGCAGCTTGAGAGGACTATTAACAGGAAATAGAAATCTAAAATCATGACCATCTATTTCCCACTGCCATCAGTAAAAGATGCTTACACAATCTGTTTGGTAATGGCAGGATGTTTAAGCAGGTTATTACCATTAAAACCCAAATAGAAATAAAGAATCAGACCTGATTGTAAAGTTAATGCAGCGTGGACCCATTTTACAGCCTCTTTCAATCTCTCATAGATAAACCAGTAGATCACTTTAATTAGACAATGTGTTAATTGACTGCAGGTCCTGGGGTGTAATGTGTCAACATTAGTCTCCATCAATGACAACCTCCTCCAGGCACAACACCACTCATTCCAACCAAGAGTGGGACGTGATACTGAGAATGATTGAGAGCATGTGTGTGTGTGTGTGTGTGTGTGCATACCAGTGCGTGTCCGTCTGCTTTTTTTATCCAAATATGCGTGTGCAACTTTGCGTCTGCCTGTTTGCATGTGAAGTGGATGCCTGCAAATTCGTGTATCCTGACTTAGTGAAGATATATCAATGTGTGGGAGGGACAGTGCCTGCTGAAGGAGGACAGAGAGAAAGAGGAAAAGCGAATGAAGGGCGAGGCAGAAAGAAACACAGCGTGCGGTCTATCGCTTCACTGTGGTCTGACATTATTACTTGCTCATCGCCTGGCTGCTCTCCACGGCTTGCCTGTGTTTGGAAAATGGCAAGTCACATCAACATTACAAGGTATCCCACTTGCCTTCGAAAAAAGGTGGATAAGGTCAAGATGCACTTTGCCTCTGGGACTTAAAAGATTCAAACTCAAAGCTTGATATTTCTTGAGTCAAGCCATTGGTGCTCAAACTATGGTCAGCATAAGGAATACGAAATATCAGCCTGATAGCAGTGACGGGAGTGACTACAAAAATTTAGAGGGACAAGTATTTATGTCACTTTCTTGTGTTCAATAAAAAGCAGTGAGACAATGGCTCGAAGGATTTTTCAAAAAACAATTTTATTAAATCCTGATATGTCCAAATTAACCATGCACATCGAATGCAATGGTGTAGATATCCAGGCACAACAATAACAATAACAATAATACAACATTTCAACAATAACATTCATTAAAATGCCACTTTAAGAGTGAACATATTCTAAGACAACAGCAGCAGAATAAATTTCGCTTTCACAGATGTTATAAATAGAGTTTTTGATAAGATATGATGATTCAATTTTATGGCCATTTTGTAGGCTGTCTGTGTAAATGATGATCTGTAATGTGTTATACTTATGTCTAACCTTGCTGACACAAATAGGGTTAACAGACCAAATAAAATGGAGGCAATAGCCAGGAATCATAACACAGCTATACAGCTGTACACAGTTGTAACTTACTGGATAACATTTAGCTATAAGTAAGTTACCTCATTAAAGGAAAGCAAACGACAGTAGGAGAGAACACAAGCACTATATTCTGCTAATAGAAGATTTCCCACAAACTGTTCCAGTTGTCATTAGTTTACTTTAATCACTCAGCCTCAGTGACTTTATTGACTTTTTGGAACTAACTGTGACAATTGATGCAAGGAGCCACTGCTCACTATAAAAATCTCTTCCCAGAACTGTCCTTCCCCCCCTTTGCCTGACTTGCAGGTGTCTCCATTGAAACGCTTCAAAATGAAACTGAAATTTGGTACTGGTTTCTTTAAAAACCAGGTAATCTTTTATAATATTTTGGTCCCTCTGTAGCCTCTAACTAGAAAAGATGCAACCTCATCTGCTTGAATGGACAAGCCTCCTCAGTCTGGTAGGTGGTGCCCCTTACTCCCCTTACAGACGGGGAAAGGCATTTTATGGAACTGAAACGAAGCCAAATGAAATCTGACACCATTGTAATTAACATACATTTACTTACACACACCATTCCCTCTACCTTACACTCTTTCCCAAACATGGATAATGTCAGCACCCTCATCTTATTGAACAGGATCAGTGACCAAGCGTATGATTGTACTCAACACTCTAAAGTCATAGCAAGTGACTTCCATCAGACTTCAGTCAACGTGGCAATCATACAGGAAACGTAATGAGGCCATTAAGTTTGGCAAACGCAGCTTTAAAGCCTCTTGTCCAACCGGCTGGGCTTCTACTACGCACGTGTTCATAGCTTCAAAGCTTTTAGCAGCTTGATGTGATCCGAGATCTGCAGCGTGCTGCAGCAGCAGGTGCAATGCATCCTGATTGGATGGCTTCCTGAATGGCTTCCTTTATGTGGTTGGGTTTCTGTGCTGAGCGCTAAGGACCATTTTAACATTATGTGACATGTTTAAGAGCATCTGGTGACCTTTAACAGGAGTTATAAAATGCAGTCTAAAAATGTGCTGACCTAGTTAGCTTCGGGTAAAAGAGAGGGGCTGGATTTTAAATGGCTGTATGTGTTAGTGTAACATTTTTGTTTATTTCAATTTATTTTAGTGAGTTGTGCTGCCCCTCCAACATAAATGCTTTGTAATCTGCAGGGCTAATTTTTTTGCCACATATTAAGAAAAACGTGACATACATATGACCTTGCGATCATTATGTGGTTCATCTTTCACATAGAATTTGTAAGGTTCAGCATACTATCTAATTATTATGTGATGTGTCGTTCTTTTAAACAGCTTTGCATAGAATCAAGAGTAAGACTGAGACAACCCCCACGTGTTCAGTTACTGCAGCCAAGCATTGTGTTCTGGAGGTCCAGTCAAGACAAGATTCTCCATTCATGTTTTGTTGCACATGACCTCTTGTCACAATATCACACTTACAATGCACAAACATATTTTTTGGCACTAATTTAAGGAAGGAGTGGGGTAAGGAAGAGAGATCAGGGAGGGAGACAAGACCTGCTTGAAGGGAAACATTATTTATGATATTCTCATTTTTCTCCCCACTTTCTCCATCCAGAGCAGGGGGGCCACAAGGGTGGCAGAAGAGAGGAAAAAAAGAAACAACTTTATAATGTATAACCATCAGTAATTTAGGCTGAGGGGTGAGATGGGTTGATGGAAAGCGAGTGGGAACAAGTCCTGACTCGACATCCTAAATCATATCCCCTCACTGCAGAGACCATGGTTTGCAAATGCTACACACAGATGTGTCTCTGTTGGTGTGTCTCTCTGCCCCTTGTGCACTGCAGATCATGCATATAATACTCATGACATGCAGATAGCAGCCGTTGATTTGATAAAGTATTTTTTTGCGACAATATTTCTGCAGGATATTTAATATCACTTTTTGCCTTCAAATAATACTTACAAGAGTCTCCATGTATTCATCCAGTTTACAAAAGGGTTCTGAGAATTTCACAAACACAAAGCTCTATTGATGACTTGCCAGATATGACTGATCTGTCTCTGCGTGTGTTCTCATGACTTTAAAGACCGCTCAAGTCAAGCTTATACACCATCTTATGTTAATTTTCCTCAAAGCTGCCAATGTTCATGGTTGGAACGGATGAAAGGACATCAAGGACAGCACCATGTGCTATGGTTCATGAAACAGAAAAAAAAACAAACATTTATAAGTAAAAATACACGTTGATCAGTAAAAAGCTGACATCCTGTCCTGAGCTACCTGCTTAATATGCTGATATTTATACTCACAGTTTTTTTTAGGAAACATATTTATTGTCATTATGCTCTTGGGAGAAAATCTTAAGGTTCCCTTAGAAGAGATGAATGTTTTAAGGTTACACTGAAAGACACTGCGAAAGCTATCCATTTTGTATTGAAGCTGTCAGTAACGATACTATTATGCTCGTGACTGCTGAGGAAGGGGGGATTACACGGCCTCAAAGATACTTCAGAAAAGAACTTGTCACTTTGCTGTAGGGATGTTTCAGTGGAAATAGGCCCATGAACACAATAAATGACATTGCTACCTATACATTCTCTGTTAATATTCAAGGTTCAGGCCTGAACGTAACCTGCATAGGTCTATGGGGGACATAAAGACACATACAACAACAGACAGAGAGAGGTAGGGTAGGAAGGGCAGAGATAGCAAGTTGGACAGGTACAGAGAAACAGTGAGAGTGCATTAGCCTTGTGTACATGCCTCAGAAGACACACCTTTTCCCCTCAGGGAACCCACAGCAGCGTCAAGTCTCCCAGAGGTAGTAGATGTACGAGATACAGATGGCCAGTCTGGCTGAATAAGACAGAGAGAAAGTCTCTAGACCAAAGAGGGTGTGAATTTATGGTCAATGCCATGGTCACATTCATGTGCATGTATATTTAATGTTTTAGTGCTAAAGATTGAAATGGTTGATAAAATAGAAGTTTATAAGCTTGACTAATGAGTAGTGGAACAGGGCATGTAAGTGCCACTCATCCAGTAAACCTATCAGTAACTCAAGATTGTTTCTTCTATCAAAATGAAATGCCAACAAGTTCTTCAACCGAGACAAAAAAAGGTTGTCTCTAATTATTTTCCAAAACCTGCTCATATGTGGTCTGAACTGGCACCTCTTTGTCACAGGTTTACATATTAAAAACCACATAGCTAAGGTAAGGAACTGTTCCTGGTTATGGTAACGGTGCTCAATCAAGGTTAAGGACAGATCATTGTCAAAAGCTTTATAGTTAAAATTCAGGAAAAAAAAACGCTGTAAAAGATTGAAGAAACCAAGTGTTGAGAAATGGAATATAAAGAATGTCTGAGTCAGACGGCAAAGGTCATTATTGGGTTAAAGTTGGACAATAATTATAGTCATGGTTAAAAGAACTTTTTCATCAGTGTTAAGAAGCAATCCCTTTCAATTCAGACCTATGTGGTTATGGTTTAGGAAATATTATGATCGAGATTATAAAAAGGAATGTCTGTAAGTAGGAGACTGGGTGAAAGTAGTGGTGTCCAGTGTCATTGTCAGTACATTCGTTCCAAATGTTTTTAAGACTGAATAATATTGTTAGATTAATTTTGCATCACCATTTGCAGGCTGGTTACTATTTGTAAAAC
>JAQNCA010000024.1:23809252-23826455 GCA_029783725.1 Acanthurus tractus | reverse complement strand
ATTGTTCAGGGTGAATTAAAGCCCAACCTGTGAGAAAATAACACGAAGTTCTTACAGGAAGTACAACAGGATAATAATAGAGCCCATCTGTAAAACAAACACATTAAGTTCAGAAGAGCAATTTAAAAAATATATATATTCTTGTACTGTGTCAATGATGTGAATTGAGACCTTAAGTAAATTTAAAAAATGAAAATAATGAATAAAATAAATCATAAACAATTTTAAAACAGTCTTGTGTTTTTTTTCTTTTTTAATTACATACAAAAGCTTAAGCATGTTTTGATTTGATATAAAAAGCGGTATTTCTGTGTTGAAATGGAATCCTTTAAAACATCCTGCCCCCTTTCCTGGACATACAGGTTCAGTGTGAGGGTGTAGGGACTGGGTCGCCAACATAAGCCTGCTGAGAAGAGCCTGGCTGCATATTCTTCCATCTGTCTGCCTGCAAAATTTTCATCCATAAAGGCAAATTGTCACAGAAATCCAAAAGGCAAAGTGTCTTTTTGAATATCAGGTAGTTGCATATATCTACTACACTTAAAGGCAAAACTGTTGGGATCCAACGAGTCTGAGGCAGATGATTTGAGCCTTAGAAACCCTAAGAGCTATAGTCCTTATCTGGTCCTCTTTCCCTCAGCAGACAGCAACTGTATAAACGCCTCCTCCAATCATCTGTGCAGCAAACGTTCTTATCTCCGCTCCACTGGATACCTTCTCCCTGCACTTCCAAAATTGAGCCACAATTCATTTAACTGCATGTTAAAGCTTTCATCAAGAAATGTGATATGTGATATATCCATTTGGAGGAAAAGGTACTTGATATTTTTTTCTATTAACACACATGATTGCATCCCCTAAAAATATTGCCACTTTATAGGTAAAGGTCAATCGAAGGCTGCTGACATAAAGGATATTCCAAATTTTCTTTTTCTCTCTTCACTGAATCAGTAAAAGAAGGTGTATTCCACAATGCAACAATCTCCCCTTAAACCCCTCAATAAAGTCACTAATACGATAGAGTTTTGCCACTACATGGTCCCTCAGAAATGTTGTTAGAGCTCAAACAACAACAAAAATCAATAGCATGAGGATGATTAATGCTTCAAAGTATCGTAGCAGATTAAACAATAATTTTGTTACAGTTGAGTACTGACCCTGAATGCCTCTTGCAAGGGTTATTAACAAAGGTAGTGTTTATCATGTTGCTGTCTGGCAAATAAAACAAGCAAAGAAATGTGTATGTGCTTGTGGCAGTGTTACACACTGCATCACTGTAATTGAATGTATGCAGGCAGAGGAGGAAAAAGATGTTGAGTGGCCAAGCTAGTGCTTGTGCTTGAGGTGCTAACTCATTTTAAACACAGGTAGTGCTACAGTGTACACAAACACCTCCTGCATACACAGACAGACATGTGCAGCTTAAAGTATAAAGTGAATGAGCTTAAACTACAGGATCCACACAGCTGCACACTTCTTTTTCTTTGTAATTTCAGGCAAATATTCATCAGCAATCCTCCAGCAAAGCGTCTCACACACAGGCATATGTTAACTTCACACAGAATCAGAAAGAATGAACTCTACAAAGTTTTGTGTCTGACTGCCTGTGTTTTGAGAACACAGCATAGTTTCCTGTACTGCAGTTAAAACTGTAGAATGCTCCAGAGGCTTGCCAACAGCAAAACAAATTTTGTAGTGAATATCTGTGAATCAAGAACAATGATTCACAGAAAAGTAAAACATAGTATTACCCCTTTAATAATTAAAAAAAAAAAGAAAAAAAAAACATCAACACCCTTTCTTTAGCGGAAATGGGTACAATCATTCCATGATCCGTCACAGGTTTTGGGAAGTTTCAGCAAAATACTGTTTGAGGCCATTTCTGGAGTTATGTGGAGACAAATTAATACTGCAACATGATTAGTTTATCAAGCCACATGCTTAAAGTCACAGTAATAGCGAAGTTAGCAGCTTTAGCTTCACTGATATGACATATCAGAGTAAAATGGAATACATGGTCTTCAACGTAGGAAAGATTTAAATAAAAAAATCGTCGTAAAAACAGTGAAATACAGTCGAAGAAAAGTGTAGAGCTCGTGAGCTGCAGGGGACAGTTAGCCTCCACACACTTTCCTAACTCATGATGTGAGATCAAGAGGAGGAGGACAAAGTGAATAAATGTGAATGAAGTAAAAGTGAATAAATTAGACATCAACTACATTTTTTAAGATGGGCCAATGTACTAACTTCACATCTGGAAACCCCCACATTTACAAGCCAAAAGGGAGAGAGTAGGTTCCCAAAAGATGGTCCTGTCTTGTAACCCAGATCCGCAAAAGATCTCTCTGCAGTAAGTATGGTGTCTTAAGCGTATATAATCACCTGAAAAATAAGAACCACTGTGATTTTGTTTCCCCAAAGTAAGCTCATTATACCTACAGAGGAAGCGGGTCCTCATCCAAGGATTCCCAATCGTGCATTGCCATGCTTCTACAGTAACCCAGAATGGATTAACCAAATGCTGGCTTTGATGAAGGCCTTTTCCTGTTTTTGGCGAGGGTTGTGGCCACCATGCGTTCTCTGACACACTTGGAAGGGGAGGGTGAGACGAGGAATAGACAGTTGGTTGCATCTTCAGCCTCACTGCTGGATGCCACTAAATCCTCCACATTGGACTTAAAAGGTTCTAATTCTTGATATGCATCACTTACATTAGCACTTTTTTAAAAAAAAAAGTAAATAGGACTAAAACCATCTAGAGTTGCTTTTAAAATATTTATATATTGATAAAATAATAAGTGAACGGTTATTATTCCATTTTTTCATGACCAAGGACATGGCACCAGTCATGATTTACCAATAACTATTGTTGTGCGGTTTGGATTAAAATTATTTTTTAGCTTTTCTTTATTTTACCTTACATTTTAAACTATCCCATCAGTTTCATCCCTCTGATCTTGCTGCAGTTTGTTCTTGTCTCACTCAACCCCTCCACCACCCAACACACCAGTGACAACTTCCCATCTATTGCTGCATGAGGTGGAGGGCTTCAACTGCCTGCAATTTATAGGGGATGATCTCAATAAATCTATTTAATAGATGGGTTCAAAGACAAAGTTTTATATTAAATAAAGCATCAACAAGCAATTGTATCTCTCCAGATTGAATAATGCAGGTAAAATTTGATTTGAACATTTAATGTAACAGTTTAAATCGTAGCAATAAGAAAAGCATAGGTGCAATTTCAAAGAGGAAAGAAAATTTTATGGACCAATCAATCTGCGCAGAGAATTGGGTCCCCTCATCGTAAGTTATACATAAATGAAATGAGAGGCACTCTACATGTACTGTTTTTTTTTTATAATTCCTCCCTACTCTTCCTCCATTTTAGTATTTAAACTACACAAGTCCAATTCACTTCCCTCTCAATCTTCATCGTAAATGTCCATACATTAAAGTGGTATCCATCTTTTCATCTGATTTGTAGCCAGAGAACTAAAAAAACCTCTTCCCTGAACATCAAATGTGATTATGTTGCGCTTAATAATAAGCTGATCATTTAGCAGATCATGATCATCCAGGCAGAGCTATAGTTCCCTTTAACTGTTTTTGAATAGAGTCCTAAACCTTTAAAGTAAGTTTGATCCATATATTATTTATTTAAATTGTTTTCAAAGACTGTTGACTCAAGAATGGCAACATAGACATAATATTCCCATTACAAAGCCCTGCTTAGGTGAAACCGATCCCATCTCACTATCTTAAACAATCCAAGCCACCACAGCTCGAAGCTTAGCTGCCCAATAATAAAGTTACAAATTAGTTAAACCTAAACCTCCTTTTTTCCTGCGCTAACATTAAATTTTTAACCAAATTCATGGTCTCCTGTTTTGTCAGATATATTTTTATATTACTTTTTCTAACAATTTAAATATAGATTGGACAAAATATTTGTGGGGGCTGCAAAGGTCAGTACTTTCATTTACTGTTACTGTTTTTTTGCATAAAATTACAATGTTGTTACTGAATATGTATTTATTCCAAAAATATCAATTATTCAAAGCAGTAGATAATGTGTATTGGTTACATATCCTGAAGACAACAATTAAATGTGAGGTAAATATAGGGCCAATCCCTTAACTCCCCCCTCAAAATATATACACACCCATGCACACACACACACACACACACAAACACACACACACACACACACACACACACACTGATGCTGCACACATGCACCAATTCATCCACAATCAAGTGCATGAAATCAATCTCAATACTCTTCTGTAGTTCACTACTCAGAGTAAAATGTGCGTCCTGACAGATACCATCAAAGTCACTCTCACATGACAATAACTGTGGTGCAAGCAGAAAAAAGGCCCATTTTACCTGAGACATGTCCTCCTGAGTCTATGGAGTGAGGCCCTGTAGGATTCAAGGTTACCCACTATCACTGGGAAAAATCATTACGCTGAGGCGAAAAGACAAATCTACAAAGCCTGGTCCCTTTTCCCCCAGCGTTACAGCTAACCTGTTTATTGGTATTTTAACGATCAAAGAATGTGGATGTTGTCAGAGCTTGGATAGCTTTTCAGACCTCCCCTCCACACACAATTGGCTGTTCAGCACATTTATAACATTAAAATATGCTTGGCAGCTCCCCTGTGTTGCCTTCTCCACCACATGCACAGGCCTTCCATAAGGGTGATGTCCATCAAAACACTCACTGTCTCCCAGCACTATTTCAATATTCAACGCAAATGTTTCACATTACCTTTTTTTTTACTTGTATTCAAATGCTATATCAACAAAAAATGGACTTGTTCTCATATGGTAAATTACCTGACTCAGTCTGCACAGGGCTCCTGTGAAAGTGGTTGCACTGCTGTGTCAGATATGCAGCCTCCTCACTGAAGAGCACCATGTTTATTAAAAAAAAAAGGTTTATTTTCAAGGGACTTATTGAATTCTATAACTTGATCTTTCTGCCAGCATTAAAGCCTTTGCAATTAACAGAACATTTGTATTTCTTTATTGCTGCCTTGGTGGAGGCCTAAAGTCAGTTCATTTCCTCCTGAGAGCTACTGGCTGTGCTTCCCCTGATGCCTCAATTGATTATAGTGGCTGATAGGACTCAGCCATCAGGGAGCCCATTCTATAAACGCAGCATGCTGTTTTTTCCCTCGTGTGCTGGCCAGGCTCTGCTCTCTTTTAACTGGAATGTTGTGTGTGGTTTTTATCGTTCGTGTTAGTGTGTGTGTGTATGTGTGTGTGTGTGGGTGTGGGTGTGGATGTGCGTGTTTGTGTCTCAGTTGGTAAAAGTGACAGTTTTCCTGCCTCATATTGTCTGACTACATGTCCAAAAACAACAAAGTCAAGAATAATTTTATGTGAAAGAATGACGGCAGGAGAGTAAAGTAAAAAAGCCAGAAAAAAAAGAAAGTTTCTGCTTCCTTCATGTGCAGCTGCCACACACTGCTGGTGTCAGCTCAAAGACAAACCTTTTTCTTTCTCCTTTCCTTTCCTTCACTGTCCTTTATTCACTCCCTCTTCTCTCACCTTCCATCATTTTGCATGCTTTTCTTAATAGCCATATTTATACCAGCTGTGTAATTGAAATAAATCCCTTTTGTTTGTTAATATAAGCAAAATCCTAATTAGAAAGTGACAGCGTTTATTTTAAGATGACATTGTAAACTTTTAAGCAAACACAATTTTTCTCTGAGCTAATTTAAAATTTTTATTTGATAATTGTGTGTTACTCATGTAACTTCATGTTATGACAAGGGTCTTTGGTAAAAATAAGAGACTGTCCAACTGAGAGAAAAAGGAAGCTACTGACAATACACATGGGGGAATAATCAGTAGGTTCCTTTTTTCTGTTTTGGCTAATTTATTTAAGCTACCAGCTTCTCCTAATGGAGGGCAGCAGGGGAAGAATAATGGACTTCTGGCTAAGGTTACAAAGGATGTGCATAAGCATAAGCCTTGCTGAAGACATGTTTATAAAACAAAAAAAACTGTTTAACAGAATTTTGTTAATTTTCACAATCACCCTTTTAAAGAACAACGACAAGAAGGACTGGACTGGCCAATAGAGGAGAATACCAGCAAAAAAACTGCTTAAAAGGAGAAAAGGCAGGAGCCTGGAAAGGCCAGTGAGTGTTCCACACACGTTTACCCATCTCCAAATAGCAAAGGCCACACATACAGGGAGGATCAGAACATATGGTTACATTCCATTACATGGAAAGGGATATCCATCCATGGATGAAGAGAGGCCATAGGTTATGGGCTGGCTAGCATTGGAATTAAATCAAATTACAAGCTAGCCAGTTATCAGAGAACCAGTCCAACATTCAACTCTGGGGGCCCTATCTTATAGCCGATGCGTCAATGATGCAGGTGGCATTGCTATCTTACACTTGCGCTGATGTCATTTCTGTAGCATAGCAAATCAATGTGTGCCTAGGGGCAGGAGGTCTGAAAATCAAGGCAGAAAAAAGGCATAGCTCGGTACATTTACTATCTTGTGCCTGCTGTGATGAAGTAAGTTGCACCTTGCACTTGGACCAGCCAAAAATCTGGTAGATGTGCAAGCATAAAACAAACTACGTAGCAAGATACGCTGCAGCTCGCCAATGTGCTGGGTACATGTCTCCACAATCCAGCCAGCAGTGTAAAACATTCAAGGGTCCTTTGGACTACTTTAGCAACTTCATTGTTTGTGTTAGTGTGTTTACTGGATCTAGAAAAACAAGGATTAAACTTTGTTTATTAAAGAAGATGTGGTAATAATAATAAATAAACAATATTTCAGACCATGTTTTTTAAATGCTGGCTCTGGTGGAACCTTTGGTGGAACCTTGCTACCCCCATTTAAGAAACAATCTCGGGCTTTGACCCCCCTGAATCAAGAGATCTGTCTCCTCATTGGTGAATGCCTCACTGAATAGTGAATCTGTCAAAGTTTGTGTTGGGTGTAAGACAGCAATGCCCCCTGCATCGCTGGTGCATGGCACAAGGTGCAAAAAGTTCTTGAGGCAATGAGAGCAGACTCTTTGATTGGTTATAGCATTTTAGGCCAAAGAAGCACTCTTGGAAACACTCATGATTTGATGAGGTGATTGTGCAAAGCTAATAAGACTATTTGGTGTACGCCAGTAACCCATGGGGTGGAGCAGAGCAGATTCCTCTGTCACTCCGGGAACAAGATGGCAAAGGTGGATTTATACACTCCTCTGAATAAAATAAAACCTTTGCGCCTTGTGTTTTGTGTTTTGTGCACGTGCTTTGTGCAAAGACAAGTATAAGATAGGGCCCTAAGAGTATGAGTTAATGTACTGTTTGCAAGTCATTGATAAATCTCAGATCTTCATTTAAGTCCTACAGGATCAGCCAGTCTCAAGTCAAACTTTGATTTCCTAACACCCAGCTCCAGTTCCTAAAGAAGCCATTACGCACTCTTCATCAAAAGTAAAGCCATGCTTGTCTGAAGCCCCACACTGTGCAGCAACATCTCTCTCCTCTGATGGTTTGTACTGTGAGGAGAATCTGATGGGTACAGGAGCACATGAACCTCTTCAGGTTATTCGGATAATCAGCAGAAGGTAACTTTGGTCTTGAATGTGGGAAGATATAGGTGTGTTGTGCTGAGATCACTAATATTAAGGTGATTACAGTGTGACCGGAGGAAACCAACAGGTGAACTGACCCACTCAGCATAAGTGTAATTCTTAAAAATAAATAAAATACAATAATAAAATAAAAATTACCAACATATAAATATTTTTCTTCTTTAATTTGCTTTTTTCAGTGATCCTTCACGGTATTGATGTAACCTGATGAAAGTGATTTGACATTTAGAAAGGTTTGTAGTATGTTTTTTGTAGCAGTTATGGCGATTTCAGACACTATTATCTGGGTTTTTTTGTAATTTTTGAAAATAATTTACGCAAGACACAACACTAAAATGTTTTTCCTTAATTTTTTTTATTTATCACGCTGTCATATTCTGTGTTTCTGTAACTGTTCCCAGTAATTGAACCTAATATACTCTGTTTGTGGTGTTATAGGATGGAGGACTTGTGATGGCTCAACTTCTTCACATCAGACTCTAAAGAGTTAAGAACTGACACTGAGCTTGGAAGTAACACTCCAATAAAGATTCAAGCACTGAATTAGATGGCATTAGTTTAGACAACTGATACATCACCACAATTTCCTAGGGATATTTGAGTAACTCAAGACATGTCTGTCAACTCTGTTAGAGTCTGCAGGGTCAGAGGAAGCATCTAGCCCTCCTCTTTCTACTCCTCAGGGTTTGGGGAAGGTTTCTTTATTTGTTTGGATGTCAGAAAGGCCTGAGGGGATCTGCAAGGAACAGTGGATTTGCCAAAATCAAAGCCTTTGCCGGACACCATAACTTGGATATATGTAACAGAATTGCATTTCTATGAACCCCAAGTAAAATCACTTTACATAAACAGAATGCAACATTTCATCTGGGTCTAAAAATTAGCACCAGTCACTAGCTAAATGCAGGTGCTGTATAAAGCTGCAAGTTTTCTTTATTTACTAACCAAAACAATGGATTCTGGTAATGGTACAATATAGGGCAGTCACTTTCCATTCAGCCAGCACACAAAAAATGTAATAAGTTAACTTTATATCACAACTACTAATGGCTGCTGCAGCTAATTGTTCAAACCTTATCAACCCTAATATACAAAGCTACACATCTATACTTCCAATAAGGAGTCACTTTCTGTCCTTGTATGTGTTTGTGGTGGGTTGGTCTGGCAGACAATATCCCTTGTTGCAATTAACTACAGTGTTGTGCTGGCCTGTAAGCAGAAATCAATAATGGTTTACCCCGACATCATTACACATTTCAAGTTATGGGAACAACTACAAATGGTTCTTAAAACTGATGAATCATATTTAGGATACATTGGTTTTACGGAAGGGAGAAGACATGGATTACACAGAAAATGGCCACACAATGTGCTAGCACCAGGTTTAAATGGTGTACCTTGAAAGTAAACTGTAGAGCACCATTGAAAATGTCAAAACATACAATTTCCGAGTTTGAAGTCAGTATCCTTCCCTGGGCCTCAGTGTTAAGATGAATCTTTTTTTTTCTGGTCCTCACTAAGAAAGCACTCCTGAATGAAATTATTTATATCCACATAGAAGACTTCCCTAGTTGTTCTGAATATAATGAATCAGAAATAAACTTTAGTCACTTAACTCTTCTGTCCTCTTGTACAGGGAGCAAATGTATCATTTTGGGCTGGTCCCTGCAACAACAATGTAGCAATTTAGAGGTCTGTCTCTTATGAGAAAATGATCCAATGATCATTAACATACTTCTTAATCTTTTGACTTGATGAAAGGTATCAGGTATTTTCAAATATTTCAATTATTTTTTTAATAACATTCTATTAAGTTTAGTTAGTCATTGTTGTCATAGTTTTGTATGTAAAACAAAATGTACAAACTAATTTAAGTGCTGAAATCCTGTAATCAGGGAGGTAAAATATATGACTTGAGGAAGCTGGGCCTCTACCATGGCTCAGGGGAGCTGGAGAAGGCGGGCCCTCCCATGACACTTGCTCAGAGGAGCCCGGAGTATGGGCACAGTCTGTTTAACATCACCTGTCATGCAGATTTACACAGGGGTTATATCGGTTGCCCCAGTCAGGATTGAGTCATGGTTGCTAAAAACTTTACAAGACCGACTGACTTTTGTGATGTAGTAGGTGTAAAATATTGAATAAAATGTGCTACATGACTGGCTTTATTTTCACTCTCACATTTAACTTTGTGACGTGCAAATTTAAGTGGATCACCGATATTGTCTCCAAGTGTATTTTGGGTAAAACTTGTCACCAGCTGTCCACCAACGTCATCATCAGATTGTAAACAAAGTGGAGCATTTTTACGGACTAAGTTACCATGAGTGGCACTTCATATAAGCATAAAAGTGGAGCGGCAAAGCAAAAAGAAAAGGACAAAAGAGAGCAAGGAAAAGCCAAGTTACAAAAACTGGACACATATTTTTCGTTGTCCTGGAGTTTTTTTTGTTGGGAACGATTCAGGCCTGCCAAAACTGCCAGCACAGCCAGGGAGCCAGGTTAATTTCAGGTAGCAATTCTAACAATTGCTGTAGCCTAATGTTTCTGTTGTTCTCTTGGTTTGCTATACTTCATGTCCGCTTGATGGACTTCAAAATGACATAGTTGCTCTCCGTGGTGCCGAAGCTTGTAAGCCCTGCTGTTGCAGGCATGTGTTTGCTGTAAAATGATGTTATCATCACCTTTATTATTTGGGTTTAAAGTGCCCATTCATTTGCCCTGCCCCAAGCCGGCACTGATTTGTTCCGCTAGTGGTCATGGTAATATAAATTTGATCTAGTTTTCCTGAAAGTTTACTATTGGTTAGCAATACCAATTATCCTGCATTACATAATGTATTACAGTGTGTTATAGTGCAGCATACATGCATACAATAGAATACAGCTACATTAAAAATATGTCTCTATGCTGTGTGTAAATGCAAGTCAGCTGCAGTCTAAGCTTCAGTTGGTCCTGCACCCTCCCTTGCTGAAAGGATTCAGCAGCGCTTCAGTTGTTCATCTCTGGAGTTGGTCCACTGCGCAGCTCCATTTGTAGCATCAATTGTCTGAATGCACAGCTTGTTAGCGGCTCCAGGCCAGCGAGCTCACTGCAGTGCAATGGGGATGCAAGCAGGGAAGCAGCAGGCCCACCGGCACTGCTGGCCCAGTCTTAATGGTCATCATAGCAGACAGTTCAGATACTGGTAGGAGAAAGAGAGTTAGGGATGGGGAGAGATGGAGAGACAGTGGCAAGAGATAAACAGAGAGAGCAAGGACTGCAACAGTGAGATTTATCATAGATTAAAAACAGAAATGCAAAAAATCACTGGGTTTTCTGTCTATCAAAATGTCAGACAGGAGAATGCAACCGTAGATTGAAGGGGAGAAATACAGTAAATGCTATAGGATCACAAGAATATGCTGTCTTTGTGATTGGTAAACGTAGAGATTTTCCAAGTTGCCGTCCCTGCTTGTATCTATGTAAAACAAAGCATGACCTTTGGAAAAACACATGTATTTTCAAAGTACAATTAAGAGACATCAGGTAGAAATAAATGATGTATTATGAGTTCATACACCAAATTTAAAACATGTTTGTATACTGTAGCAGGCAACATGGATCTGGAGATTAAAATGTTGGTAAATTCAAGATTGAAGCCCAGCCTTAAATATCTAAAGTACTACCAGATGAATTTCATCAAAATTTTGAACAAATTTAAAAAACTATTACATTTGTATTTTGATAGACTATTGGTACTTAAGTGCAAATGAAAGGTGAGTTGGATTTTTGGCACATTCCAGAAGAGGAATTCTAATCTAAATTGAGAAATGTGGATACCTTTTTGGTCATTTGTCTAAAACGTGGGTCCTAAATTGATCTGCTGAGACTGCTGCTCAGAGGAATTAAGATGCCTGTGGGACATTACTGGAACATGAAATGGATTATGCATGTATTATCAATTAAATTAATTTGACATAAATTAAAACTGATATGTATGTTCTGTCACAGATTGCACACAAAATCTTGTACACCCATCTCAGCGAAAGACAAAATTTACCTACAAGCCTGTTCCTGTAACACAGGACATATTGGCCTTTATGCCAAATGCAACCTCTTAGGATGTGAGAGCTACTAAAGAGGTCTGACAAACATTAAGTGATGAGTAGGTTTCATCATTGTGCCTGGTACAGGCCAGAGACAAACTTATTTATTGAGTTATTCTAAAAAACTATTTTATTTTCTACTCTGCTGCAGTGGCTAAGTGGCCTGTTGATCTTGTGCCTCCACCAGAGGGACTCCTATCTCTGGGGAACAAATAGACTATATTAAAATGAAGGAGAAACAGTAAAAAAAAACAAAAAAACATAACAGACTGCTAGAATCAAGATGTCTGAAAGACAGAGAAAATAATGCGCCAATGTTGTTTACAGTCTTCATGCTGGATCATATCCACCTCCAGCAGGAATAGAACAAACACTAATGAGTAAATAGAATTAAGTTTTGGAAAGGAATGCGTATCCACAACAGCCTGCAGAGACCAAAAAAAAAAAAGAAAACATGTTTCAATGCTGTGATTAACATAAAGTTTCTCAGCCATATTAAAGTCAAAAGAGTGCAGTAGGAGGAAAGGCCACAGCGGTTGCCAGTGCTTGTCTTCCAAGAAAGACTGAAACAAACAGCATCTGTTAACAAAGGCAAACTGTATGACCCACTTAGGGCCAAGTTCTGAATGAAAAGGTCTTCTCCTCTATGTTCTGTGCTCTCTGCACTTCAAAGTTGCTCTTTTATTACACCCATTTGAACTAAACCAACAAGACACTCCGCTGACTCTCCACTTCAGCTCGGCTTGTTTTCTGCCGCCCGCTCGTCTGCTCCACGTCCAGACGGAACGGAACACGGAGAGAGCGTCTCCACTTTCGGCAGGGAGCTCAGACATCATCTGCCATGCTTTGAGTTCACTTTGAGCATGCTTCCTAGCTTAAGAGAGCTTTGATACTGAAAGCAGCAGGCACAGAGCCACACGTACCAACAGTGGTAAGTAGAGCAAGAACAATGATAAATTTGTAAAATCAACCAATTAGCATGGAATTGAAACCAGCACAATACTTGCCCCCATGGCACTGAGTGAAAAAAATAAAAAAAGACCCACCTGGAGATGCTCATAGTATCCAGGCTGGGCTAACAACCACAGAAAACTCCATCAGCAACTGTTGCCATGTTGCTGATTTTTTGTGGAAATGAGAGATAGCAGGAAGCTGAGCAGGAGGGAGACTGAGAGATGTAAAATGGAACAACTCCCTGGGGGCATGAGCATTTATATTTGCCGAGAACAACGGAAACCTAAAAAGGATTGTTGAAGAAATATTACAGCCATTAGCTGTGTGAATCGTGGCTGCTGACAACGAGGAAACCATTTTCCTTCAGCATGCAAACGTCCCTCAAAAGTGAATGTTATGAGGCCTGTGGAGGAAAACAGGAGGGGGTTTGTCTGTATGTGTGTCAATCTGTGCATGCATTGTGTCAAAGACTGCTAGCAACCTAAATAAAAGGTCTTCAGACATTATTTCTCCACTAATATAGACTCCAGGTTCACAGTGAAATTAGGAACAGTAGTGGTGAGCTTACCTCCTCTAAAAATTTTATTTTTGATTCTCTTAAAGGCTTGTGTGTTGGGGCAAACCGACAAATTGCATGTTTCTGTACATGCATAACAAAGTATTTATTACATAAAAGGTGCACAAATACAAATAATTATGAAGAAAGCAGGTTTAATATGAAAAGCTCTCACCCAGTGTTGTTTAGGCTGAATCTTACCAGACCAATGAGTTACATTAACAGCAGTGCATGTGTGTGTCTGTCACTTAACTGCTACAGCTGGCACAGATCTGGAGTTGGCACAATGTGATAAGTGGGCTTCATTTACAATGGAAAGTGTTAAAAATCCTCTGTCCATCGTTTTTTAACCGTTAAATGGTATTGAAATGCTCTTTATGATTAACATGAAAATGCACATCCTGTATTTCTTTGCTTGCATTTAATCTTGCTTGTGTGATAGCATTTAATTCTGACTTGTAATGTACTGAGAATGTTACAAAGAGCTTACAAGATCTGGTCCAGGTAGCTTTCTGTCATTACATAAGAGTGACACAAATGCTCATTTGGACTGGCATTGCATCAAGTTTATTTAATAAGGTGCATGTCTGAATGACTTGAAAAATAGAGGTCGTATTAACAGTCATGTCTCATATTTGGTACATGACAAAAGCTCCTGGGGTGTATTGGTACATGTTTTTCACCCCACACTGTCATGGTACTGACATCACAGTTCAGTGCATGGAGCCATAGGAAGAATACATCCGGGTCAGTCACAGACTTAATGCACTACAGGAGGCTGTACTATACAAACTACCTTAGGGGGAACTAAATGCAGCAAGGTGGAACAAGCTGTGATTTGTACTACTATATATTCAAAAAATGAAAAAAACCCTACAGTTTGGGATTTGTTACTATTTTCCCATTGCGCCAAACTTGTATGAAACTGACCCTAAAACTGAGAAATGTACCAAACCATGATTGCTTCCCTCTTCAGCAGCAACTAGACCACTTGAAGACCCAGTGCCTCTTTTGTTGACCATAGAAAAAAACCTATGATGTGATGTGATGTGTACATAACAGAATGTGAAAACATGCCTACTTTTTCCGTTTCTGTTCAATTCTGTTGGGTTTAGGGTTAAGCCAAACAGACATAGAAAGAGTATGAACTTGAGTGTAACTATGCAAATGCAGTTATCTGAAATGCTTGAAAAAAAACTTAACAAGGTGATAATGTGTAAATGTTTTTTTTGTGTAGCTTTTTTTGCTGCTTCAAAGTGGACAAGTCATCAATAACATACTTGAACCCCAAGACTACATATTGAACAAGTACAAACAACACAAAGATTTGTTCTAATTGGTCTCAAATCGTGCAGTCTGGTTGAAATACACTTTGGGAAATATGTATTGATACAATGTTGATTTTGTTTTTTCCTAGAAATTTTACCAAAGGATATTTTCTGCCCTAACAACAGGAAAAGTGGCATTGTCCAGAGAATAGGTATACTATGTTTAGAAGCTTACTTTTAAATCTCTCTTTAAATCAGTACTTAAATAAGATTCGATCATACTTATACAGCAAGAAAATTCAAAATCCCAGCTGACAAAATGGTTAACTACTGGGCGACAACTGTGGTGGAAGACTGGCTGTGAATTTTAACCTAAAACTGAACCAGTTGACCAATACAAAAATGTAAGTCAGTCATAGTCTAGTTTTGAAAAAACAAACAAACAAAAAAAGGATTGAGAGAGAAATAAGGAAAATCATCCACAGTCTCTGCACAGACTGTTGTTACTGACTTAAAGAGCTCCAAACAGTTATTTGCAGGTCCCAGTTTTCAAAAGTAGGTTCGCACCACAGTCCAGGTTTACCATCCGAGTGACGAGTGAGGACAATGTCTTTTCATCACTCTCTTGATCTTCAGATTGGTGGCAGGCAGGCAATTTGTGCTTCCTTTTCCTCTGAAAAGGGAGAATCACACTTTATAATGAGCTATATTCTACACAATAGGCTCAAGAGCACTGGCAGAAAATGCAACAGCGCCATAGATGACATAGGGGTAGGATGGGTTAGAGTTCGTGTAGCGTGGTTAACTGATATAGATACATAGGTACAACACTGAATATATCTGCCATAATTTGGGACATCAAGATTTGCTATAATTAAAAAACAGTAAGAAGGGGGAGCTGTAACATTAACTGGTGCTTTGCAATTTGGTTACAGTCCTTGAAATGATCAGATCTAAATGAGGGACCATTTAGAGAATTGTTAATTATGATGATACAAATGATGGCACACAATGTATTGTATTTTTACAAATGATATCAGAGTATGATTCTAATGTCACAAATAAAAACACGTTAAATTCGCAAGTCACTTTTGATGTCACAGTAAATTGTGATGTCCCCACTTTCCCTGTCTTCTGTGACGTTTCTTATGGGTGACAGCGTGAGGTAAGTGGTGGAGACTCGCTGGTTTGTGAGCTAGTACAGAAGGAATTTAAGGTCTGACCTCCACTGGTGGCTGTCAAAACAGCTTTTTGACAGATGATCTGATGTTGAGGAGAACTTGGTGATCATAAACTAATACAGATAAGACACTGTAAAAAATACAGAAAAAATAAAAACACTTATACAAACAGAGAAGGTAGGGGCTGACGGCAGTCAATGATATAGTGAATGTCAGTGTCACTAATGATGTCACAAACCAATGTGATCACATTCCTGTTGAAAAAATTATTCCTGATGTGACAAAAGCACCAGTCATTCGCATAGTAATGTGATATCATTTATGTTGTGAAGGTGAAATGTGTTTCACTAAAAATGTCAAAAGAAATGTGATATCTTTCAAGTTGTCACAGTAAAGTGTGATGTCATGAAGGATGTCAAAAATGTGTTGTCACAATACAGTTACAAAGGGATGTGTGTCAACGATGTCAAATTAAATTGTTATGTCACTTTTGATGTCAGCAAGCAAGATGGTGTTATTCCTTTTGTCAAAATGACTTGTTATGTCACAAATGATGTCACGGGAACATGTCAATTATTCATTAGTGATTTCATAATGTCACAATTCCAATTTTGATGTTAAAAGGGAGATCACAAAACAATGTCTCTCACTGGTGTTGTCAAAAAGAGAATTTCGAAGTTACAAATGATATTACACATTCTTTTGTGATGTCACAAGAAATGTCACAAGTGATGTCACATTATATTGTGATATCAAAAGTGACCTCCCAATGCCAGACTTGATGTCATAAGTGTTGTCACAAAACCATGTCCAACATTCAATTCCGATATCATATGTAATGTATGTAAGTCTTTCCATGTGTGATGTCCATGTCACAAAAAAAAATTTCACAAATATAAGTTTAATGTCACTAGTGATGGCACAAAGCAAATTTTGATGTCAGAAGTGATGTCACAAAGCCAATTTTTATGTCAGGAGTGAAGTCAAAAAGCCAACAGTGATGTCCTAGGTGATGTCACACAAACCACTGTGATGTCACAAGCGACTACAAAGGGAGTTTTGATGTCAGAGTAGTAGTCAGGAGTAGTGTTACACATTTGATGTCAGAAGTGATGTCACAAAGCCAATTTTTATGTCAGGAGTGAAGTCAAAAAGCCAACAGTGATGTCCTAGGTGATGTCACACAAACCACTGTGATGTCACAAGCGACTACAAAGGGAGTTTTGATGTCAGAGTAGTAGTCAGGAGTAGTGTTACACATTTGATTGTGCTATCAAGTGATGTCACAAAGCCAACTTTGATGTAAGAAATGATTCTATTGAGTCACCACAAGTGATGTCTCAAAGCTATTTTTGATGTCTCAAGTGATATCTAATGTTAAAAACCACATTCTATTGTAATGTGATGTCACATATGATGCGACAGAGCCAAATTTGATGTCACCAGTGATGTCACATGCTATTGTGATGTCACCAGTAATGTCACAAAGCCAAATGTGATGTCACTGATGATGTCA
>JAQNCA010000024.1:23785980-23802857 GCA_029783725.1 Acanthurus tractus | reverse complement strand
AATGTGTGGCATCACTTCAGACATTAAACTGATTTAAATTGACATTATGATAGAATGTGGCTTTGTGACATCACAATGGAATGTGTGGCATCACTTCAGACATTAAACTGATTTAAATTGACATTATGATAGAATGTGGCTTTGTGACATCACAATAGAATGTGTGGCATCACTTCAGACATTAAACTGATTTTCACTGACATTATGATATGGCTGGGATGGGTGTTGACTTTTAGAATCCTTTAAGCTCTGCACAGGCACCTCACCTCCCCAATATCACTGATGCTTGGTAGGTGGGTACCAATGATGTCTTGGGCAGTTTTGATCACTCATTGCAGAGTCTTTCTGTCCTGGGCCGTGCACATTCCATGCTAGTTTGTGATATTTTCAGTCAGGATGCTTTCAATTGCTCCTTTGTAGAAGCTGAGCAGAAATTTGCTTTGGAATTTTGCTTTCTTAAGTTTCCTTAAGAAATACAATTTCTAAGCTTTTTTAACCAGGGCAGAGATATGTGAAGTTGATTCCCGGGAACTTGAAACTGCTCACTTCCTCCACCCCAGCTCCACTGAGGTAGACAGGGTTGTGTGTCTTTGCCTCCTTTTTTCTAAAATCAACTCTCAGCTCTTTGGTTTTGCTGCCGTTGAGCAGTAAGTTGTTTTCCGTGCACCATTCGTCAAGATGGTTGATTTCCTCCGATATGAAAACTCATCATTGTTGGATATCTGGCCAGTGATGGTGGTGTCATCCACAAACTTCACAACAGAGTTCTTTCCATGTCAGGGGTTGCAGTCATGGATGTACAGTGTGAACAGGAGAGGGCTGAACACACAGCCCTTGGGGGCTCCAGTGTTGAGCACTAGAGTGGAGGAGTAGAGACTGCCGAACAGACTGATTGAGGTCTGTTTGTATGGAAGTCTAGTATCCAATTGCAGAGAGTGGTACTGATGCCAGAGTGTTCAGTTTTCCAATCAATTTCATGGGGGAGATTGTGTTGAAAGCTGAGATGAAATCAACAAACTCCACTTGTGACATTAAGCTGCTTACCATGACATCATGATAGAATGTGGCTTTGTGACATCACATGTGACATCACAATAGAATGTGTGACATCACTGGACACATCAAACTGGTTTACTTGACTTTATGATTGACTGTGACTTTGTGACATCACATGTGACATCACAATGGAATGTCTGAAATCACAAGACACTTCAAACTGGTTTCCTTGACAATGTAATAGAATCTGGCTTTGTAATAGAATGTGTGACATCACTTGTGATATCAAACTGGAACGTGTGACCTAGCCTGACACATCGAACTGGTTTCTTTGTTGTCATGATAGAATCTGGCTGTGTGACATCACAATAGAATGTGCTACATCACTTGTGATATCAAACTGGTTTCCTTGAAATCATATCAGAATTTTGCTTTGTGACATCTCATGTGAAAACAAAATGGAATGTCTGACACATAAACTGGTGGCCTTGTGACATAACATGTGACATCACATTTGAGTGTGTAGCTTCAATAAACGAGTCAAACTGGTTTCCTTGACATCATATCAGAATGTGACTTTGTTACATCGCAATGGTATGTGTGACATTTCTGGACACATCAAACTGGTTTCCTTGATGTCATGATAAAATTTGGCTTTGTGACATCACATGTGACATCACAATAGAATATGTGGCATCAATTGACACGCGTCACAACCCAAGCTTTAAAGCACAGTGCTATACAGCCGTTTCCGTTGGTGATAAAAATGACCTCTCAGCAGCTTGGGGTATAAAGTTTCATCATTAATTTATTTTGTTTCTATCCTACAACCATTAATATTTGTGGGATGGTTGATGAACCAATTCAAAGAAAGTCCCTTTACTGAGAAAGGTAGGTGTTTTATTTTTGACAGATTTACACCTTTTTAAAAAACTCGGGGCATAAAAATTAGCCCATGGTGGTTCTAGTGTTAAATCAACATGCAAGTAAGTATGTATTAATCTAAAGAAACAAGTATTTCGACACAGATCCAACATGTGCACCACCATGGTACAAGAAAACCTTTTGCCCCATTGCAAAATTGCCCATTATGCAAAATGCACTTTTTCATGGTTCCCCAATGAAAACATGTATGTTTTCCGTCTGTTTTCAGACACCACCACCATATAAAAAGAGAAGTACATCCACTCTCTGTCTTGCTTGTTCCACCCTACAGAAAATGTGTGTCCAGAAGCACCATTAATACTGCTCCCCTTATGATGTCAAAAAGAAATGAATCCTGCTGTTTGACTCCAATAACATCAGATCATACCTAGTTTTAAATTCCTGAGATGGGTCACCATCTCTTTTATTGCACCCTAATTTCTGTAATGCTTGAAGTTCTGTAATGTTTCCACCAAATGGCTAGATACATGTCAGAAAGTATAAAAATGGGGTGAAGCATTTGATCAGGTGGCACAACTCTGAACTGCTTACTGCCATGTGGTTCTGTGGAGTGCTTCCTCTCTATAGAGAATAAACACTTGGTGCATGCTACCTTTCCAGTCCTGTTCTTTGACTCCCTATAGGCAGACCGGGAAATTTCCGCAACATGAGCACAAAAGTCTTCATCTATTCCCAACATCTCACTTGGTGAAAACCCAGTGAACTGATTTAATTTTCGATAAAATAATCCCCACAACAGAAGTGTTTCATGTATGTGCATTTTTCTTTGGACTGCTTCATCAATCAGGGCTGGTACAAAGCAGGATTTAATTCAAAACCTCAGCTCAAGGATGAACAATTTTAGACTGTGTGACACGACTTCAGTCTCAGGAGAAGTACGCTTTTCCATGTTTAAGCTGCTTTACTGTATACTAAGCCAGTTCAACCTGGCATTGATGGTGTAATGGTTTTGGGTCCGTGTAGCTCTGTTGAGGCCTTGGAGAGTGGAGGAAAATGGCAGGCAGAAAGTCATGTCGACACAAATGCTAGGATTTCACAAACTGCTCTCATTTATTGACTAAACACACTCCAACCTAACCAAGCCTGGTTGTACTGGTGCTATCATATCATACTGAACTGGAGCAAAGGAAAACAGAAGTGAAGTACACATGTCCGACCAGTGTGGTGAGCATCTCAACATGATTCAGAGCAAAACATAGCTGCTGCTGGATGATGTTGATGCCAAGGGACACAGTATACACCTTGTTTATATATATATATATATATATATATATATATATATATATATATACATAGGCGAGCTTTTGGCCTTTATTTGATAGGACAGCTGAGAGTAGTTGGAAACAGGGAGAGAGAGGGGGTAGTGACACACGGCAAAAGGTTGGAGCCGGAGTTGAATTCGAGACCACCACGTGGAGGATTAAGCCTCCGCACATGGGACCCTGGGCTACCAATTGGGCTAAACGGTGCCCCAGCATACACCTTGTTAAAGGTATATTTCATAAACTCAGCTGTTACAATGGTAACTTAGCAAGTATGGGTAGCATCTATTATAAGCTCAGGCACTAGATAATATGTTATTGACAGTTACTAGGTTTGGTTGGGTGATTTTCAGTGTACCAGAAAAATTATTTATAGTATATTTAGAGTATATTTTCACATAATTTAACTGGTGCTACCATGGAGCATGTACTATAGAGAGAAGGACACAGAGGGAGAAGTCACCCCAAAACTCACCCTGTAGCTGTCTGAAATTCCTCACTGACAAGCTGTTTAGTTAATTATGATGCCCCAAACCTTGAAATGAAACCATAGCTGCATGCTAAATAAAAGGAAATATTACAGAATGCAATATTTGATTCCCAAACCACTATCACATAGCCAGTGCTGATACACATTGGATCTTCCCATTAATAAGCCAACAGAAGTCAGCACCATGTTCACATTAAATACATTTACTGAATGATCCATTTAATTCACATAGTTAACATAAAACCATGTGTTCTCATACTTAAAGGCAGAGTGTGTAGCAGGAAAGGTAGGACTTGTTTGTAATGATGACTGTTATGTACTGGTATCAATACAAACTAAGTCTGTTACCAGCAGCCAAGGTCATGGCCAAAACCACATGCATCCTTATTTATATTTAAAGGTACAGGCATGGAAAGAGCATGTGCAGAAGAAGGCTGAAAACAAGGTGTGAAGGCAGGCCTACGCATATGATGTGAATGGTGTTTTATGCAAGACACTTAAAGGGCATTTTTGGGGAACCCTAAGACCAAAAAAGTCCAAAAGGGACATAATATGGGACCTTTAAAAACATCCTGTAGGAAAGACATCACTGTGCAAGATTCAATGATAATTAAAACCTCTTGATGGGAACATGTGACTGAGATAACACCTCATGCTATCCACAATTTTCAATCTGTGGGGTTTGACTGATAATTATGACAATCAAATTTCATGTGTTAATCCTTTCTCTCAAGTCATGTAGCAGTTAGTGTCATTATGGGTGATTTGATTGGTCCTTTAAATAATACAGGGTTCCCCCGTAACTTAATTACATTTGTCTACTTCTGTCTTAATAATAACAGACACACATGTGAGCTTCATAGCTGCATGGATGTGAAGGCTGAATAGCAAAGAGATGCCAGTGTTCTTTATTGCCATTATTCATTACCTTGATTAGAATGAGTCTCTTTTAACTAACTGTAAACTTATCAAACTTAGTCAGCATTGGTTATCCCACAACTTTGCTACAGTTATTAGTTATATGTAAACAAAATGAACACAAGAATTCAGAAAAAAACAAAAAGTGCTTCAATCTGATATTCTGAGAAGATTTCAAGAATTTCATCTTTACTTTGGCTGACTTGCACAAAACTAAAGGATATTTGAGTTACAACAATATTACACATAAAAAAGCAGAAGAACCCTACAGTGTAAGGCCAGGATGACCTCAAAGTCAGACTGAAATAAGACAACATGTTTGTTTAAAAAAGAACTGCCTTCCCTCTTTAATGTTCAGGGGGCAACATAGAGTGCTGTCCACTGTCTCTGCAGTTGGAAGATCACTGGTGAAAACATCCTTGAGGTGTACAAGTCCATCAAAAAGATTATTCCCTCTGAAGTATTCACACTGGGCAACTTGCATTTCAACATGGAACTGAGTCCAACTGGGTATTTCAGAACTTAGTAGGAGCTTGTAGAGGCTAGGCCTCTTCGTATGCATCGTATGACTGTTGACTATTCTCTTCCATATCATTAGAAGTGCTTTGCTGCCCCACTGACATTAACTTCATTTGGCATGCTGCTGCAACTTATCTCAAAGCTTTCTCAAAAAGGCAAACTTTTCCTTCTTGAACACAACGAGATTAGTGGCATCAAAATGCTGGACGACTATATATATTTATATATATACATGTATACGTGTGTGTGTGAGTGTTTGTGTGTGCGTGTGATCATGCATGTGGGTGTATGTGTGTTTGTGTGTGTAAATAAGCTCGGTAATAACAAGAAAATGCAAATTCCTTTGAAGGCCACTAATTTTTCTGACTTGCAATTAATGCATACATGTTCTTTGATTATGACCCTGGGCCCAACCTGTAGTTTGGGAAATCAGGATGTTTGGGAGATCAAGAAGTGATGCAGCAGCAACCTTGTGGTTGGCAGGAAAAAACAAACCTTCTTGAGCAGAAATGGGTAAAGAAACACGTCCTTGCTCGTTAAGCTTTGAAGACCTGCAAGATGGTTCTCTTGACAAGATCACAGTTATTTGCATTTACTGTCAGTGTGAACTGAGTTATCGCCACAGTACTACTAACTAATAGTAATAGTAGTAGTAGTAGTATGTAAGTGCGTAAGGACAATTGACTGTACAGGGACAAGAAGGGTTTGCATTGTAGACCCATGGAGTAATGTCAGACTCTCTAGGTCAAGAAGTGCTTTGCATAGAGGGTGGCCATAAATGTGTTAAAGTCAGTCATTGGTAAATTCTACCATCTTACTGCACTTGATGACAGTCTTGATGGCTAAATGAGGAAAGTGTTTTGATGCTAAGTGTGGTAGGTAGGGTAGACAGACTGAGATATATAGAGTTTAACATGGCTAACCTCAGGGTACGGAGCAGCTCCGCTCCAGTTCTGCTCCGTGCTCCCCCTTTTGTCAACAACCACTGGCTGTGTTTCAGAGCACAATACAACGGAGCACTGCCAGACAGCTGCAGACTTGAAAGTGGTAGCCTGTTTTAAGGTTGAGACAGAAAACTACAAGCCATAACACTAAGACCATGGCAATGGGAATTCTTGAAATATGGAAATTATCAGTTTTATCACTTCCCTGTTTAGTCAAAAATATTGAGACCTAAATATTCCATCAGTTCTATATGCATGATCTGGGACTTAGTATAGACCTGATAGCTGTTGGGCTATTCTTGACTTATTTGGGGTATATTTTAGGCAAACCTCATCTCCAGCACCCTACCACTAAATAGGTTAAAGCTACCAAGTCCATAACCTAGTAAGGGTTTCACAGAATTGTTGATTTGTTGACTAGTTAACTATCAAAATGACCAGTCAATTCTGTGCATTATTGTAGACTAATCATTAAATTGAAAATATATCTACAGCAGTCATGCAATTCAGGACAGCAGAAATAAGCAAAAGCGAGAGATGTAAGGCTACTCAAAGTACCTCTTCAGATGAATCATATGTAATCTTTCTCTTGTACCTCTTGATTGTTCTTGCGCTTTTTTTTGATTTGCACTAGCCACCTAATCCCCCAGAGACGCAGGAGGTGGCTAATTATAAATAGTAAATAGAGATGTAAGTGTGCTAATTCAATCAGTGTATCAGTTATTACATTTACATTGGAGCTCCCATCAATGATGAAAAGTTCATATCGCATATGAGACTGTAGACGATTTAATTCATGTGAAAATCACCTTTGGTGCTTAGTTAAAAATGGGGGAAAGTATAAAAAGCAATGAGAACATGCAAGTCTACACAGGCTGCATTACTGTAGAGCTGCTGGGATGCCAAACATGGACACCTCTAATGCATTTGTTGATAGGATTGACAATTTTATCTGTGTACTGAAGAAATTTAGCAGAAATTGATCTGATCATTGACTGAAAGCAATAAATTCTATGGTTCTAACTGTTGTGAGTGTGAGTGCACTAGTTTTCAACTTTTGCTATTGTTTGAAGATTTATTTGGAGTTGTTTTGCTCTAAAACAACATCATAGATGCTAACAGGGAAACATGAGCATGGCAAATGAGATTAAGCTAATTGTTTATTCCTTGGGGTTTATATGAATAATATTACACACAAGGTTAATTACCTCAATAAAATACGCTAACACAATCAACAAAGATCATGTCTTTGATTAGCTAACGAGAGTTCTGTTGCTTTATTCCCATTAAAAACATGATAAATGGCGTGTGACAATCTGCTGGCTCTGCTCACTGTGTTTACACAGAAACCCTCTGAACCTTTTTTAAAAATCACAGTTTAGCCGTGACATACAGTATAAGTCTCCAGCTTTACAACTGACAATAAAGTCACAGCTCATAAATCATTATGTCACGCTGCACCTGTTTTGCTGTGTGCTCAGATAATGACTTATATTCTGGTACCTGAAAAAAAAAGTTGGCCATTTAACGACTATTCATAAACATCTCAAAATGTAGTCAACCTCCTGCAGCCGCGCTCAAAAACAGATAAAATGTTCTGTCAATCAGAGTTTGTCAAGGGAGACATGACAGTGCAGCAGCATTCCCTGGATGTCACACATTTTCACTGCTTCCCTGAGTCATTAGCATCAGTTTGTCATGACAGCACCTGACACATGACAGGCAAAGGCCTTCTCTGCCGTGCATCCCAGGAGAGAACATCTGACAACTAGCTGACTTGACTGACTCACTCACTCATACACTGACTAACTGGCTGTCTGACAGACAATCCTTCAGTTGAGGGCTGTGGCACTACACAGATGATAAGCAAAGAGGACAAACAAGCTGCAGACTGCAAGTGAAGAGTAGAATGGGAGAAATTGGCACATGGCAAACTGCTCTGTTTGTTTGGAAAGTGGCCTACACACAGGAAGCCATAGCCATTCTGTGACCCAAGTGACACCCTCCCACATTGCCACTGCTCCGCCACAATCCCCCTCAAAACTTGGAGAGTCAGCATTAGCAGCAGAAAGAGAGGAGAAACAAAGATGCTGAAAGACTCAGAGAGACTAGTGGTGCTCCGTGCAAGCCTGCCAAGTGGCACCGGTGCCACTGCGCACAGAGTTGGGTGCCAATGCTTGTCAAACATGAGGCACATATTCAATCCAATCCAGTGGTGGAGGGGGGGGCTGCCTCTCATATCACCTATATAGGAGCCCTCACTGCCTACTGCTGCCAGGTCTTAAAAGCACCTGCAAGCAAAAGCTCCCTTTGTGGTATAACAACAAAAATTACAGGTGCATGTTCACATTGAGGGGATGAGAAAATTAGATTAAATTTACTATTCGAAGGGGGCCAGATGTTTACAAAGCACTCAAAAATATGGGTGCTGAACTTTATACTTGCTGCAAATTCCTTCTACACTGAACTATATGTCAAGACTGATACATTTGTTCTGGTTTATAAATAACAAGAAGCTTCTTGCTGAACCAGTAAATTTCATTGTGCACAAAGTTTATATGACAAATGTATATCGTTATTGTAATTGGTGTTGGCTAGCTCACTACGGCGCTTTGTTCAAGATATTTACTTTGAAAAACACAAGAGGGATGTAAAGAAAGAGTTGCCTTCTCTGTTAAGCACAGAGTAAAGAAAAGTGTGTTTGTGTGTGTGTATGTGTGCACATGCAGATGTTTCTTGATTGGGTTTGCCCTGGGTCTACCTGTGCTTTGTGTGTGTCTTGATTGGATTTAGGTGCGTGTAAGTGTGTGTCTGTGTGCAAGTTGAACTGCATGTATTTGCATAATCATCATCAACAATGTTTCTCATCGTCAAAGCAGGGGACTATTAACATCTACCACACGTTAATACCCCAATGTGCCCTCTTCTCCTCCTCCCTCTCAGATAAATAAGTGAGATGTCCAAGAGAGATCATTATCCAAGGGGCTCTAAATCGATCCATCCTAATTAATTACCTTCGTGATAGATAGGAGTGAGGTCCGTCACACTCCAACACCCCAACAGAACAGGCCCACTGTTCAAATCCAGTACCTAAAACATGGGGACAAACTGTCCAGATATACATAGTATTGTTGTTGACTGCAAAGTAATAATTTTGTTTATAAAATATTTTGTTGACAGATCAATTAACATCTGGTAAGATGTAATTCATAACTGAAAAAAAGAAATTATATACTTTCAGGGTCGCCACATTCTTCTTATCTTATATAGCTTCTTCCTGCTGACTGAAGCAAGAATGGCAAAAAGTCACAGACAACTCCCCTTCAAAGAAAAAAAACAGTAGGAATTTACAGTGGCTATGACTTGAGAGTAGTCTATTCAGATCTGATTACTATGTGCACGGACCAAAGATAACAAGACCCCTTTTCAATAGCAGGTGTCAATGTAAAGGCCTGTAATCACATTATTATCCAAGAAACCAGCCTAGTTGGATGTTGTGTGCACTTATCCAGACAACCAGAGAAAGGGAGGCTGGAGGAGCTGCAGATCATTTTTGTGTACCTGTTTCTTACTTATGCATATATCACGACTCACCCCTAACCCAATCATGACCAAGTGTCTCAGTTATCTTGGAGCAGCTTTACACCTGTAAGTCCGTATCAAGGTCTGGACCAAGGTTTGCATATTTTTGTTACGTTGTACAGACTTGGTCAGGTCAGTTTTGGTTTCACTCTGCAATTATGCAAATTGTCAAACTGACTTCATATGACAAACCTTTGTGAAACAGCCATCAAGTACATAGGCTGGGTGTCTTTATACCTTACACCGATTCAGGTCTGGACCAGGGTCCAGGGGAGGTTTCACGCCTGTCACTTTGCTAGAGATCAGGCTGAAAAGTCTGAAAGTCCAGCCCGAACCAGGCAGGTGTGAAAGCACCCAAAATTAAACTATTATTTATATGATACAACTTTAATATTTTCTGCCTTTCACATATTGGTCACATGTTGCTCTTCAAGTGAATCACATCTCATTGCTTAATGTTCAGCCTTGAGTGGCCTTATTGTATTTGTGACCTTTAATAAACCATTCATACTCCCTCAGATTCTCAAGTGCCTTGTGTCTTGCTGTTAAGGTTGTCGCTTTGATAAGATGAAAAAAGAAATTTGGGACAGTGGCACAAAGATAGCAGTCAGTAATAATACACAAAGCAAAATCGCTTAAGCCTACAGTATGTATTTGAGACATTTAAAAAAGATTACCTTCAACATTAAGTGCAATTAAAGCTGGAGATATTACGTCTTTGCTTTTTAAACTCGAATGCATACAAGCAGGGAAATCCAGTGCTCTGAAAATACATATGTACACTCCTGCAAGCCCCAGACAGATTTAGGAGAACATTTTAACATCACCTGCATAAAAAATCATTTTTAATTAACTCGTGAAATTAAATTGTAGCATCCATGAAAACCAAATCAACAAGTAAACTTAGTGAAATAAAAAAAACAACCATAAACAATCTCTAAAAATCCAACTGCTCCCTCAGACAAGTAATTATTTAAGATTTTCTTTATAATATTAAACAGGGACAAACAGGGGAAAATGCACAATGCCAATCAAAGTTTGATTATATCTGCCTAACCAGTTTACTGTAAGAGCAGTCATGTTGAGTTCGTTCAGTGTTTTTTTTTAGCAATGTTGGTTGCAGTTGACTTCTGGATGGCAATAGACTCAAGTTTTGCTCTTGCATGTAGCTGTGGGTGTTGATGTAGCATAGCACAAGCAGCAGCTGGCAGTGGTTAGAAATGACTGTGGCCACTCTGCTTAAATAACAATATAATGATAGCTCTTTATTTTTTCCACAGTGTAATCCTATGACACTGACAGCACACAGTGTAACAGCTCATTTTATACCCTCTGTCACATGCCCTTAAAGAAAGGGAAGCTATCATAAAGCATTCTCCTGACTAGGGAGGCAACTAAATCAACCTCGCAACCAAAGCCACATCGCACACATATGCAAGAGTTCCTTGGAGCAATAACTCAGTGTAGCTAAATGGACAACCAGACACACTGCCTGTGTCAAGTGAAAAACTGCCACAGCTTCTCCAGACCAGGGAGCAGGGAATCCAACAATTTTTCATTTTCCTGTGGAAGAAGACTCCCTCATTCCTCTGAAATCCTGCCTGTACATTGATCCCTGCCTTTTTTTTTTACCCAACACACATTTCCCTATCCATAGACATGCACCTAATAAGAGGATCAGCAGGCTCATCTTCAAGCTATCTTGTCGACCAATGTCACATTAAAAACCCGCTAAGCACAGATTAAATAGAGTGTTAGAGTGCAGCAGATGAAACATAGCCTTGGTGTAATCTGGGACGCTACGTCAGCAGGAAGAAAAGAAGAGTGCAAATGTGAGACATAAATCAGCTTCAATTGGTTAAGTAAAGCACAATATATCTGCAGGACAATCCGCTCAGTATGCCCCTTTAGTGAGTGTGTGTGGGTGGGTGTGTGTGTGTGTGTGTACATATGTATCTTTTCTCCGGGCTTTTCTTTAGTTTCTGTCGGGGTAATCTTCTAGCGTTTGAAATCTCTATTTCTGCTGTCTCACTCTTTCCTGACTGCAGCTAAAGCGGCTGTGATTTACTTTGCACTGAAAAGTTCTTTTCTGCATTTGGCAGTAAGTTTTCTTGAGGATCATTAAGGATAATATGGACTAAAGATTTTTACTGAAATAAGATGTAAAATATTCTCAGATTTTACAAATGGAAATATAAATTACAATGATACAGGTGTTATTGTAAATGTTTACATTTTCAAAGACGTATAACACCACCTTCTTCAGTAGCTGTTGACTCAGATTTATCATAAACAACAAGTTCACTGAAAACTTTTAATGATATAACACTTTTTTTTGGTTGCTGGTACAGATATTATATCAACAAACACATAACAGTGTCAGCAGCAAAAATAAACCAATATATAAATACATGAAACTCCAGCTTCTTCTCACAAGGTACAAAGTTTATTAATCACTCTGAAACCAAGGGCTGTGCACAAAAATGCAAGTTGTTATTTCTTGAGCTACATATAAAAGAATAATTTGATGAGAATTACACTCACAAGTCAAAAAAGTAACTGCTTGAGTGCAGAGGATGAATTAAAGGTCTCAGCCTGTAAAAAAGAGATGCTCTCTGGATTCTTAGGGATCACAAAAAAAAATCCTGTGCATGTTATTTAATCCTCTACTTCTGTGTCCAGCACAAATGAGTTTATTGCTTTCAAAATTAAAATGTGTTTCAGCAAATGCAAAAAAAAAACAATCTAAAATTAAAATATACCGATCATTCAATTAATCTTAACTTTTCTTAATACTCCCTCACCATGTAAACTTTTTGGTCATTCACATTTTTAGAAATAAACTGCTTGAAAATTACATTATATGTCATATGTTATTTTGAATGAGCTCAACAGCAAAGTTTAGGTGTTTGCCCAGCTCCATCACATGTGCCTTCAAACAGAGCTACAACTACATGTCACGTCTTATGCAATAAATAAAATAAATCTGATAAAAAAGAAAAAAAGGTATTTTGTAAGCAACCAGTGTACAGTTTGGAGGTACTGACCTTGTGTAAACAATTAGCTGAACACTAGAAAAGATGATCAAAACCCAAACTGATTTCCAAATAAACTGATCTAAGCCACCGGCAAGACAGCGCACGCAACCTGTAATGAGACAACTTTGCTGTTAAATGGAGTCAAGCTGCTTGATAACAAATAATGCATTTTTTTCCCTTTGGCTACTTTTATTTTAACCTCCAGTTTAACTTAAAGGCTCAAAATAAAAGCCAAAGAGACAGGAGGTTTACACACAAACACATCCAGTAATGTGGCATGATTTTAACCCCCACTGAGTGTGTCTTTCCTTATATAGTATTGTGTGTGAGTGTGTGCGTCAGAGAGGACAGACAGGGTGAGTCGGAGGTTGGGGAGGTTGGACAGGCAGACAGAGCAGCACCACACTGTGTATGCCACGCTTGATCAGCTCTCATTACAGCTGTGCTTGCACAGCAGGCTCATAAACACGACCGCTGAGGCAGGATTACATACTGTACACACAGACCCCCCACACATGCACACGCACACACACACACACAGACTCACCTGAACACTCACACCAGCTGTGGCTTCATTTGCCGGCATATATATATCGCAGACTTCCGCCTGACACCTCCCGCCTCATCTTCTTTACATGAGAACTGACATCAAGCTGTGATTGTTCATTGTGCATCTTTAGAAAGACATAATGTACCACAACATACACACATCCACGCACGCATGGACGCACACACACCCACACACACACTTTGATACATAGAAAACACACAGCACCAATGAATCAGAAAAAAATCAACTATCTTAGGAGGGAGAAGAGAAACTAATCTATTGCTTTTGTGATAAAATGTCTTCCACTAACTTGTCTCAGATGGTCTCAGAGGACATTTTAATGGACATGTTTCCTCATGTTTTCAGAAACAGTCTCACAAGTGTGTTTCATGCTGAGGACACATCCTTCACAGAGAGCAAGATGCAATCTTAATCCACAATTTTCACGGCTGATGTATTTTAAAATGTCAATTTGCACACCTTATCAAGATAAACACAGAGCGCTCGCAGTATCGCTAAATGATTTAATTTCATGGTCTAATCAGTTTGGATTTTATGGACAACACCAGATCTATATCTGAACACATCTCGTTACAGGTTACCTGCTCAGATCAGCCTATTGCTGTTTGAATACTCTTAATTGATTTCATTGATTTTCTGATTGTCTCGAGTGTGAGCCGTGAAAATTAATGACCTTCATTTTGAAGAGAAGAAAATGTTTGATCAGAGGAAAACACAGAGGTTAGACAGGCTACCTCCTCTTGCCAACAATCAATAGATGGAGAAAGTGATGGAGGCTTATTACTAACTAGAGTTAAAGGTCAAAAGGAAAGCCGAGATAATCCAAACTGGTATCTCTGCTGAACGTGAGATATATTAGAAAAAATCTAACCCCCTGGTTGAGTTTAAATTCTTCCTCCAAGCATCTGATTGATTGAACTTTTTGATGTAAGCATTAGCATTCAGGTGCCAGAGCTACAGTAATGTCAAAGGTCTAAATCTGAACTGCATGTCTAATTTAATAGAGGTGCGATTCACTAAAAGAGATTGATATGTCATAATAGCTTCTAGTCAACTTGCTCAAAAGAGACATTGATCTACATTTGATCTACACTGCTGGGGGCTTCAAGGACTTGATTCCTAAGTCTCTCTCGACTGATGAATCGTCTCCTTGTGTCAGAGTTGACCTCGGACTCTACTATAAGGCATCGGGCCTTGGCCCTGAACAGGCTAAACCTTTTCTGAGCCTCAGAGGGAAACAGAATGAAAATCAAAACAGAACTCCTCAGCTGATGTGTTGTTTCTGATTCAGATTTAGAGTTCCTCTTTCAGAAATAAGCCAGAGGAGTTTTCCATGGCTTTGAGAACAGGTGGAAACACATATTTTACTGTCTGTGCACACACACACACACACATACACAGACTTCCATTAATACTCCCTCTTCTTTTCACCACTGCCACTGTCACTGCCACCATGTGAAAGCCAAAGCTTGAGGGACGAGAGACTAGACAAGAGGGGTAATGGAGGGATTGATGAGGAGGGAGTAGAGAGGTCAGGAGGCAGATGAATAAGGAGGGTGAGGTAAAGAACTGTCATTCAGGAATTGTGGGAGGTACAAAAGGAGAAAAATGAGGGGAGACTCTCAGAAAGAGTTCTGTGTCTTTTTAGTTTCGCTGCAAGGAAGGAAGTAAGTAGCACAAAACTCCGGATTATCAAGTTCCACACACCAGTTAGAGTCAAAAGAGAACAATGAGGTGCCTGTAAATGTTAGGAACTTCAAACACTACAGCACATTAGAAAAATCTGTCAACACAAAGGCCACTGCCTGTCTTTTGCACTAACTAATGTACTGTAGTGTCTGTCAGTGTGAGCCTTCACAGTGGCATCAGTTTAGTCTGTGCTCTGCCTGCCAAATGAGATGTGAAATTTGAATTTGCTCCAGGTCAACATGACCAGCGACTGCTCTGAGCTTAAGACTTAAAACAATATGGTTTTATTAATCAGATTTTTCTTCCTATGTGTGCATTTAAAGGTCCACTAGGGGCATACCCATGTAAACCAAAGATCAAGATAAATCCTGTGTTAATGCTAATCATAGAGTGCCAGTGTACCATCTTTTCTTTATGAACATAGTATACAGGTTTTATTTCCGCATGAAATTGTGCTCTTGAAAATGCAGATAGATGCAACAACATTCAGAGATTGTGCGATTGCTCTCTTTGTTTGATGATCGTTAAGGGGCATGCAGTGTTCGTATGAGAGCGGCTCATGTGGGTACTTTGTACCAGCAGTCACAGAAATGTTTATGACTCAGATACTGATCATGCTCGGGCAATGTAGCCTGAAATATTTACTGAGGAAGGCTAGTGCTTGCACCTGCAACATGCATATTACTGTTTGTATGTATGTATGTATGTATTACATGAGGAGTGCCCCCATCTGTATATCAGATGTGGCTTTGCCTCTGCTTCATAACTGCACCATGTGTAAACCAATGATTAACAGTCAGTCCACAACAATGAAAAGAGTCTTTGGGTTTTGATAGTCAACTAGTCACCAAAAAAGGTTAAGCCCCAAAGGGGAAAGGCTGAAAAGTAAATAAATGTCTTAATAAATAGAACTGCATCTGAGTGTGTATGTGTGTGTGTGTGTGTGTGTTACTGATGAGTTATGAATGCCTAGTGGTGGGTCGAGATCTTAACATCTATACTTGAGTAAAAATACAGTTACTCCCATAAATAATGACATCAAGAATCATATTCAAGTAACCAAGTATATAGGTAAATAAGTACCATGGTAATAAATACTCAAAGCACAATATACTTTCTATTTCAAATACTTATTAAAGATAAATTCTTATTGTTAACATTGTTTTTATTCAAAAGTCTCCAAAACCACAAAAACTTTAGAGAGCTTTAAAGATAAAATGAATATGATGATCAGGATCTTAGAGATTGGTGTTAGGCATGAAAAAGTAACATAAGTAATGTAATCATGCTGAGTACATTTTCATCTGCAGAATGTGTGTCTTATTTTAAAGTACTCAGCGTTTTTCAAGAGACACAGCAGCCTCTTCACCTTGCAGCTGCTCTCTTTTTCAGATGTTGTCGTAAAAAGTGTGGCAAGTTATTATCACTGGAAGCTGCCTCTCTTTCTAAGTTTTGCTCCGTCATCATTGCATTTTGGTCCAAGGACAGGTGTAGTTTCCTTTTCTTTCAAGCAGCTGACAACGTGCTTACATCAATAGTTGAGGTTCACATTACGCTCCCCGCACTCAACCCCAGCGCTCAGAGCAGACAGGTTGTATCAGAGACATCAGCAAAGTAAAGTAAAAGGTAGAAAACTGTCTAAAAATATTCTTTACTTAAACTGTATGCATAGTAAGAGTAGAAGTACAGTTTTTAGAAAATAAAATGAATGACCTTTTTTTTTTTTAAAAAAATACCCTTTCCCTTTTGTGATGTGAATTTATCTCTTTGGCGCTGTTTTCCTATTTTACATACAAGTAATGTGGTCTTTCATTTTGTCTAACGTGCTGTTTCAAGACCATGTGCTGGTGTAGCCGTTAATAATCTGTTGCAGAGCAGTGTCACCTTAGGTTGTGGCTTTAATTTATGTCTGACAGAAGACTG
>JAQNCA010000024.1:23736096-23762490 GCA_029783725.1 Acanthurus tractus | reverse complement strand
ATTGACCTGGAAACTCCCCTGAATTAATTTCTAACTTTCCACGCCCAATGCGCCGCTGGCGAGCGGCGCAAAGTGTAAGATAGGGCCCATAATGTCATATCAAACATAAGTCCTTGTGTCAGTTGCTGACTTTGATCTAACCTTTTATGTGTCAAATCTGTTTTAAGACTTCATCATTACAAAAATGCACAGCATTAAACGGTTCTGTAAAGACATCAGCATATAAGTTTTCTAGTTATACTAACCCTCCTTAGCTATGTCTCGTTTTGACAGAGCTCAAGAAATTAATTCAATGACGTGGGTAAACTTTTACATGCACCATACCTACAGTATATGCATGGTTTTTTTATTAAGTTATTGAGGTAAGCGGGGTAGTTCTGATACTGATAGCCTCCTTCCCTTAACTTTAAACACTGTCATGGTCTGGAATCATTAACCCTAACTATTTTTTAAGCACAAACATTTCTATGCAGCTATATTAATTTTTCTTGTGCAAACTCGCATTGCACTGTGTGGTACTGTGTGCTCAGCACCTGCTGTGCATGTACAAAATGTCCCTGATTTGATCCTTTTTATCAGGCAAGAAGCAAACAAAAAAGGAAAAAGCAACTATTTTTGTACAGTCTGTTTTGTTTATGAAATCTGTTTCTGTGAGACACAGATTTAACACAGCAAGAGGTCACAGTTGTCTCACTCTAAAAGAAAAAAGTTAGAATCCATCACCACTGAATTTCTTGCAAACTACGACAAGAAGATCTGAGCAAGTGCTCAACTGGTATTAAAACACAGGGGAAAATATGGGATGAAATAAAAAAGGAGTTGAAATTAGATTTAGATTTAGATTTCAATCAAGATTTATTGATGCTGATGTTTGCATTAAGGAGAGGGTTCAGCATTTAATTATTTCTCAGTGATTGAGAGGAAATTAATAATACCAGTCTTGTCTATCTTAAATAAGACAAGATAAAGTTAATGTCAGACCCATCTGGGATTTCTTAGTGCCTAAAATTTGTATTGTTAATTTGTATTATTCAATTAAATACTTTTTTTTATAATTACACATTTTGATAGATTTCATACTCAAGTATTTATTGTTTATAACAAGACACTTTTGATCAATTTGTGCTGATCTTTGTCAAGAAATAGCTGCTGACTATAACAGACCCTATTAAACCCAAAGACTGAGAAAAAAAACAGAGCCATCAGCACCAAACAGCAAGCAGTTGTAATGTGTCAGCATTGTGTTTATACCTATCTCAAGTACTCTTATGTGAGTAATATATGCAGATTTAGCACAGTGAGAGTTATTTATATCCCCTTATTTCACTCTCCTTCTTTCACTGTCTGAAAGGAAGTAGATAGTTATTTAGGTTTAGAAAGAGATGAGAGTGTTTCCCAAAATGCTCAACTAGGTTATTCTTTTGAACTAAATTACCATAACCATAACCTCATGCAGACGCAGACACATGAAGAGCCATCCAAACCAAACACTCTAAAGCCGTTGAAAAATTAGACATGTGTGTAATGGACATTATGGTACAAAGCAATGGAGTGGAGGCCAAGGCCTAACATAAAGTCGCACTCTGGGGATGGATTGATGTAAATCACACAGACTTGCAAAGGAATAATTATGGCTCATGACAGAAGGCCATGCTTAATGTATGCAAAAATCTGCTGCAAGTGTCTATGTATGTGCGAATGAATATAGTGCTTGTGCATCCTTTTTTTTTTTCCTGGATGAGACTTTTGTATGCAAATATGTGTGTTGTTTGTGTCCGTGTGTACAGGATGCATCTGGGTGTATATGATATTTCACATTTCCATTCAGGCAGAGAGTAAGTTGGCTGGCACCTAATGAGCCGATTACTGGGAGCAGCATATGGTGTGTTCTCTATGGTTCTCTTGGCTCAACCATTAGCACTGATGAGAGCTGGGAGAGTGGAAAGTGGGTGGGTCAGCTTGGGGAGAAAATGCATGAATGTATGTGTATTCAGACACACAGAGCTGTTTCATGATTACATGAAACTTTTTTTTTTCATCCCAGATCCCAGAGTGGTGGGGTTTAGAAATTTTCATCATTTCATCTCATATCGTTATGAAGTTTCCATAAGCCCTCTTCAGACTAGCAGCACCGCAGTGTTTAAATAGACAGTTTTTAATTAAGGAGGAAATGCCTCTGGCAGTTCATATTGATGTATATTTTCAAGATAGAATAAAAGACTAAATACATGCTATTGGTTTTTGCTTGCTTATAAAGATATTTCACACAATGAGACCTTGTTTATTCATAATGACAAACTTGAAAAAGCTACTTACTTGCCATTGCAAATAAGTTCAAGTTTACCTACATTTATTATTAAATATTTTTCTTTATGAGCTTAGGTATAAAAGAAAAGCAGTCTTTAGTTATCAAAGCCTTGTTGTCAAATAGAATTTTAATGTGCAACTGCTTTAGAGTGACCTTAAATTCAGGGCCAGATCTTTGTGTGAGAGGATAACGGCTTTCTATTGGTGCCTTTAAAGCCCACATGTACATGTTCTCTGAGCCAATTTTGCCCGGAGTACCAAAAGTAAAATGGTATTTATTTATTACGCTGTATGTCAGTTTTTTATGTCATAAACCACAAAATGGGTACAATGTTGCTCAAAATAAAAAAGTTTCAAGTTTAAAAGTCTGATTGTACGGCTATATAGGAAGCACTGCTTGGAGCAACAAATGCACTAAAAATTATTATCCAGCTCCTTCAGTTTTATCAGTTCATTGGTTCAATTTACAACCTACGGCACAACTTTTCCTTACCACAGTCAATGCTCTTTTAGTTTGATTTATAGCAGCAAAAGGCAACTGAGCATTTATTGAGTTACACAGGGTTAAAACCAAAACAGTTAGCTCAAAGATGCTTAAGTGGCATGCAGATTTGTTGACAGTTCTTTGTACGTTTGTCAGCACAAGAAACACATTTATTACAGCTTACTTAATGAGTTGTTGATGAAAAATAAGAATAGTCAACTGAATATTAAAGTATTTACTTTTTCATTTTTGATTGTGCTTTAGTGGCATGCATTTCTTATCATAGTGTATGCCAAGCAGTGCACCTAACAAAACTGTAATGATTACATATCCAGAACCTAATTGCCACAGGATCACCTGGGTCCCTTGGGGGCCTGTGGCAGTTTCCTACTTTGCTTAATCCATTCTAAAGGTGATTAAGAATTACCAGGTAGCCTCTAGTCATACACTATTTTAAAGTCCTTAATTGCATTTGAATAAATAATATGAATACATATACTACATATCATAAACCCTGTGATTTACCCAGTATCTACATGTGCCAAATCTGGCGGTAACATTTCCCAAGAGTGCTCAGAAAAACTTTGAAATATCTAAACTTTAATAATAAAATAATCCAAAATGAGAAGCCTTTTTATTAGTGCATAATTCAAGCTCATTGATTATTTATTGAAGCGTCCGGGGGCTGACTGCAGACTGAAAGGTTATATAGTAATATTCCTGCTACAGAAATAACCCAGAAGTAGGAGGGACGATACAGTTTTGGTTTAAATGAATACACTAAGGACATGAGCTGGATGGGTTCTCTGTCTTTCCATCGAGTCACCTCATTGACAGCTCAGTCTCTGTCTTGTTTCTATGCTTTCTCTGTCCTGAATACATGAATTTTTTGTCTTAGTCTCTACTCATTTTTTTTTCTTCTTTTACCTCTGTATCTTGGTCTTCCCACAAAATCATTTTACTGCACTGCAATCGCCATTATTTTTCTGTCCTTTCTATGACAAAGAGAACTGGCAGATATGGTGGATGGTGTATTGATGTTGTTCATGCTACAAAAAAGGCATCTTGTAAAAAATGCCCTCGAATTTCACCCGATTAAGTTAAGATTAAGTCATTTCATGTGTGTTATCCCTATTAATTTTCTTATTAACTCTTAAATGTTTTTTTAGGAAGAAATTTGCAATTTGGTATACAAGGAGTTTAGGAGGACAGAGTTCTCATTTTTTTTAGTTAATTGCTTTGACTAGAAAAAAAACTTCAGTTATATGTTCTGTCAATGGTCATCTCTAATTGGAAGCTTCATCAATATCAATGATAAAAGACAAATTCTACAAAATTTCCAAGGAAATTATTATTGAATAGATTTTTTAGAAAAGTAAAATTTGCTCAGCCTGGGTTAGTAATGGGATTGATGTTCATGCTCTATCTTAAACATGCAGAGTTAAACCCTAAACGTACTCTAAACTCAACCTTAAGTATTATAACAATTGCAATATAAAACTAGAGTCCATCTGCAGGAATGTAACGCACGGATCGTTGGCAGGACATTGACGATTATAAACCACAGGATCTAATAAAAAACCTTTTTTCCAACCCTAAAGAAACTTCACTCACCTTTGCCCACCCTGAAAAAAGCCTGCAACCACCTTTTCCCATGTGATTTTGATCATATTTGTTCCTACACTGTCTCTCTTCAATAAAGACAGCACTTTACAGACGAACAAGCGAAAATGGTGAAGAAAGATTGTATCCAGATATCAGATATTACACTACCTGACTGAGGATATGATGCTTTTTCTATTGCAGAGAAGCTGTGTTATTTTGTTGAGATTAGGTATCGGTTTTAAGACAAGAGTTGTATTCCTTATACTTCTTATTAATGAAACTCTTAAAACTCTTAATACACATTAATGCATACATGCATTCATTCAATTAAATCTTGCGGAAGATTTACACAGCTTTGAGGGTCAGTGTACATTTTTATAGAACATTGTAGATAATTTAAATTTATTTTAAATATATGTTAAGATAATTCAGATGTTCTTATAGCATATGGTAATTATTCATTAGAATTTCTTTCAAATTGTTTGTTTTTTTCATTAAGACAAAAAAAATCTGAGAAGTAATGCTGTTGATATTTGTCTTACCAAAGTTAAAGTCATTAAAGTCCAAAACATCTGCAAAACTAATTTCATCCCCATAAGGATTAGCTTTACTTTGTTCAAGGTGCTAAATAGCAAATGTGAGTGCATTTTAACAAGCTTAGCTTAGCTAAGAAAGTAAGCAAGTTTAATATAGTTGGCCAACATTCAGCTTTTAATGTAAAGTGCGTTAGCATGCCAATATTGGCAATGAGCTCATTTCACCACCGTGCCGTAGTACAGTTTTTAAGAGCAGCTTCAGTCTTGCTCTTGTATTTGCCTGTACATCATGTCAAAAGATTTTCACACCACAAAATATCTTAATGTATGGTAAAGAAACCATGAACAATTAGTAAATGTGATATTTGTGAAACTTTGAATTTGTTCATAGCCCAACAGTGGTCAATTATGGCTAGCATTTTTGACTCCCTGGTTACACTTTTAGTGCAGCTCAACTGTCAACAGCAGCTGGATGACTTTGATACTGAAGAAAACATTCAAATATAATGACTATATGGCAGCACTGGCAAGATTTTTTTTTTTTTACTGTCATGGTGTTCAGGTTGTCTGCTGTCAAAATACAATTTCTAGAAAGAGTATGATATATGTGTGCTCTAATTTGCCTGAGTCAGGTGTCTTGGAATCAGGAGTGCAAGTAATTCTGCCCCATTGTCACTAACTGTGTCAATCAGGAGCCATGGGTTAAAGGAGTTCACTGACACCACAGCTCAGCTCAACTCATGTCTCTAGGAAAACTGTACCAATCATGATGTCAACCGTTGAGGTTCCAAGTATAGCTCTGCTGCTATTGTCAGTGTTTTAAGTCGAGAGCCATAACCCTGTTAAACAGTGATTTACCCCAAAGGAAGGAATTAAAATAGCCCCATCACCCAAATTATTATCAGCCCTGTGAAACAGATCACCCAGTGACAGTTGTGCTACATGATGGAAATGTCTTTGTCCATCACCACCTTCAATCACACTCTTTCAACATGACAAATGGCAGCTAAGATGTGGGCAAACACCAACTTAGATGGACACAGTCCCCAAAAGGAAGTCTGTTATCTTGACATATTACACCAAATTCATCATTCTTTTATCACTTGCAGTCTGCTGAGTCTGTTTGGTCACAGTCTGTGTTATCACCTTTTGACACCAACATTTTGCGTAACAAATGCTTCTCCCACTGTGTCACGACTAAGAAATGTAAGAGTTGTATCCAGACAACTGAATTTGACTTGGTGCGGGGTTAGAGGGGTCACCGAGGCCTTCAGGCTTCGGTGGGAGAGGCTGGCTCTGTGTTTAATGAGCTTGGAGCGGACACAGAGTTTGGTCTCTTTCATCCCTGGAGCAGCCAGTGCATCCAGTTAGCTCACTGAAGCAAGGAAAGACCCCTTTAAAAAAAGCTCAACCCCCCACCACTCTTTGTCCTCTCTTTCTTCAAATCTCTTCCCCTTTAAGTCTTACTGTCCCTGTACCTCCCTCATTCTGATTCTCTACCTGGTCCAGTTGTTTCCTCTGTCGAATCCGCTCAACGTCAGCATCTGCTATGATTGCGCCGACTTTTGCTCCTTTGCCTTCTGGCTGTCAATGCTCTGCCTTGTTTCTGCTGCTTCATTAGCTGTGGGTCCCTCTGTAAAGGGTCACAGGGAGAAAAAAAGGGATAGACGGAGGTTTACACCAGAGTTGTGTCTCTAGATAAGTCATATATGGTGCAGAGGTCTCCTGTGGTCAGGATAGTGCCTCTGAAGTCTTTGTGGGCCAGAGTCACAGGCTGGGAAGATTTGTCCGGGGAAAGTAATAAGAATTGACAAATCCTTGACTAAGATACTTAATTGCCAGTAAAAATTGTTAGCTGCACAGATCCCAACCGCTGAGGTAGTTGATACTGATTTAATCTCTAACTGTACAGCAAGACTGTACTGAAACATTCTGCTTAAATCTGTTATTTGTCTCTTTTTTTTCCTAACCCTAATGTCAAAAAGATGCATATGACCTGTGTAAAAACTTTGTTCACACCTATGAGACTTTGAAAAACTGTGCGGCAGAGGGCGAGGGATCAAAGAACATCACAGAAAAGTGAGGTAATTTTCTTCTGTCTAATGAGCGTCAGCCCTGTCCTTTCAATCATCTTAAAAAGGCTGCAAGGGCGGGTTGGTGATGGGGTTTGCTATAACTTTTTTTTATTCTTGGCTGAGGTGGTAAAGTCAATGTAAAAGCAGATTTTTGATCAAGTGCAAAGGAAACAGACTTAATGAATGAATTTCATGATTAAAAACATTAAACCCATGTGAAGCAATATACAGTCTATAATCATCTTTACATTAATACATGAAACAAATGTAAACAGCATGTTTGGATTTTCCATTTTTTTCTTATTTTCTACTGTTTGTGTTTTAAATGGTGTTTTTGTAAATATATCCTGTTGTTTTGCTCCTGCAATAATTCTGGAATATCAGTCTAGAGTTTTAACACCAACAACTGTAAATTTTACATATCTACCTCCTACTTTTTACATTCAATTAATGAAGACTATGCACTATTTGGCTAATCTTTTTTCTTTTGTTTTTGAAATTCAGTTAAAATATGTACAAATCTGATTAGGACTTAAATTAATTGAAAAACAGTATAATTGTTGTGTTCATTTTTTAGAATCAATAGCACTTACACAATTGAGTCACACAGGATTTTTTTTAAATTACCAGAGCAGCTATAACAGCTCTAAAACCTAGTCTTATAGTCTTGGCATTTCATTCTTTAAAATGTTAATGAATTCTTTTTAGTGGGGATGAAGAGGCAAAAGAAGCACAGCAAGGGTCCACTTTGGATGAAGAATAGGGCTCATATGATTTATTTGGCACAGGGCTTTATGATTAGGACCTCATATAACAACTGCAACATAGAACTACTGAACTTCAGTGAAAGGAAACCATGTTCTACTGTAGGTACTGTAATTAAAGTAGGAAAAAGGGGAGAAGAAAAAGCTTTTTCCTTGTATTTCTCCAACTCAAAGGTTCGACAAGGAGCAGGCTCAGACTTCAAAGAGCGAGGGGTTGGATCTCTCATAGAGGTACAAGGACCAAAATATGATTGGTGCTATGGTGCATTCATTTTGTGCTGCTTCAAAACACAGCAGGCACCCTAAAAACGAAATATCAGGTGAGCAATAAAGACGTCTAATTTAACATGAATGAACACATGCCTTGTAATAATAGGCAGATTTGGAATGATAATAAGATATTTATACAATAAATTAAGTACACGGATGTAAAACTCAGTTATGGTACTGCATCTAATTCCACACAAAGCCTGATTGGAATATAAACTCAGTAAATATAAACTGAATTTTTGAAGCATTAATAAGAGTTTCACAGGTTTTGTGTGAAGTGTTGTTATTCATTACATAACCAGTTCAAAGGGAGGCAGAACCTTTTTGGAATCTTTATTTTCAAACTCTTTCATACAGAAAACAGAGAAAATCAAAGTTCAGAAGACTGTCTCTGACTACAGAGAGGAAGACAGATGAGAGATGGCACAAGTCAAACATTTTGGTCTATTTCAGTTGTGTACATCAAAGTCTATCATGAATTAAAGAGATTGCAAATCCCTGTAATGTTCAACAGAAAGAAATGATACAAAACATTTTAAAGGGACAAAATGGTGTGATTGACAGTAAGGTTACATCTTGTTTGTTTTTGTGACAATAACAGAAAGTGTAATCCAAGTGGGTACATGGGTGCTGGAGGGGCTTAGAGGCCAAACACTGAAAAACCTGTGTTGGACAACACTTAACTGCTGAGTACTTCAGCATGCACAGTGTTCAGGAAAGACCAGAGCTTCCAAGCACCTCCAAGTCAAACCTGCTGATGGTGACGCTTTTTGACAGATGCTGGAAATTCAACAGCCAGGGCTTTTAAAGGAGGGTAAATAGGGGAAGGGAGGAATATGACAGGCTATCTTTCCTGTTTTCATTGGGTGTGTGAGTTTAAAAATTGTTAGCATCTTCAGTAAGACCTATTGACATCCTGTCATAGGACTTGCAAAAGGGTAATTATTAAATGAAGAGTGAAAAATGAGAGGTTGACAAGAGCAGGGGCTACAACATGACAAATTTAGGACGTGAGAAGACAGAAATCCTCTTTTAATGGATGTCAATATCCTTTTGAGGGTCATACATTAAAAATGCATAATGTCATGCAAGTGAAATGGTAACACATCTGTAAAGCTTTTAACTCCACATTTGTTTGCATGAGGCCCCCTCTCTCCCGGACAGATGTAAAGTCACTGTCAAGAGACAAAGCCATGTGTGCGCTTGCAGAAAAAGCATAAAAGGAAAAGAGCAAGTCACCGCAGAGTCCTCCTTGCTGATCAGGTTCCGTGATAAGCCTCCTCTTTTATTCAGAATCCCCTCCCTTTTCGTGCTTCTTCCCTGCCTTTCCACATCAAAACCAAGTCAGCCTACCTCATCTACAACAATCTCAGCTGGAGAAACAGACAAGACAGAGGGGTGGCTCTAAATTAAACAGAGAAACACAACAAGAAATGATTTCAGATTACCAACAGATGTAGCAGAAGGTAATGGCTTCTTGTAAGAATTAACTGTGAAAATGTGACTCATAAAATCCAAGTGCACTAACATAGGGTTGCAACCTTTCTACCTCTTCAGTTAATACCTTTAAAGCTGGTCTTATCCATATTTTTTATATATACTATGAAATGGCTGAGGCCTTTTACACCTTCCAAAAAAATGAGCTTAAACTGAAAATAAAGTTCTGTAGAGCTGATGAGAGCTGCAAGATCAGGTGAAAATTCTCTGTTACCTTATTGTTACTAGTGACTCCTTTCACAGTGACACGTCCCATACACATAGCCATTTGATAGCTTATATTATAAAATCTCTTACTGAAAAATGTCCGACCCTTCTCCTGTTCTCTTGCCCTGTTGCTGTCAGTATTTTCCCTCACTTTTCTCCCTTCTCCGTCTTAAGACTTGAATACATTATACAAGCCGAGTTAAACGAGGCTTGTAACTGACACATTTAGGTGCTCCTCTGCTCTATGTCTCTCACTCACTTAAATTCTTTCTACACATTTCTTGTACTTACCTGTCTTTTTGCTCAGAATACCTTCCCATGACACCACTTGAGCTGTTCTATGCAGAGTTCAACCTCCATCAAAACACTGTCTATACTGCAACCACACTCGGTCAATCATTTTTAGCATATCAACATTTGAGTTGAAAAGATGTGTTGAAAGATTGTGTCTCTCGCAAGGGGTCAAAAGTCTTTCATAAAAGCATGTCTGTATGCTCTACCTATTCACATGACACAAAAAACACAAGTGAAAAGCCTACATATCAAAGGATCTAATTTACACTTGTAGCTAGAAAACAGCTCCTGTTTCATCCAGATATTGCTGAAGCTGTTTTTCTTTGTTGCTTTAATGAGGCCCAGTACAAAAGCAGATTCCTCTGTGTCTTTTAGTGCAGCGTAAGGTGCTGTCATCCAGAGGTGGGCGGCATATTGGTGTTGTTACCATCACCCTCTGTCATGATATGGATTTTGCAATACTTTCATAAACATGAACACATTTTGGTTTTAGCATGCACAGAAGGCTTTACTTACCACAGCAATGGACTACAACACATCCATACAGGTTATTATAGGGCAGGACTACATTACCCATGAGACACCTGTCATGCACAGGTTATGTTTCCTCAGTCCAGAGGTGAAGCAGGGCCAGTAATAATAGGTTATAAAGCCAGTGGTAGTTTGTCAAATGTTAGCTTACAGTTACATTAGCAAGACTTTAAACGGGAAAAATGGCCCAAGAAAAAAAATGAGTGAGATATTTGAACCATGTAGAGAGACTGCAAGGGAAAAAGTGGTACCTAAATGGTTCGTACTTCTGTAATTAAGATATGAATTGAAGCTAATTTAGAAAATTAGGATTTTTGATGCCTTCTTTTGTCTTTAGCACGTACTGTTACATAAAAGCATATGTACAAAGTGTTACTTTGTGACTTTTACTTCATATGAGTTAGGATTTAAAAGGCTGTGTGAGCTATTAGTCTCTTTAAAAGACAAATTGTTCTACTGTGTTGCCAGTTTGGCTGGTGTATTTATTTTATGTTTGATAAAAAAAAGGACATGGCACCTTTTTGGACTGTGCAATACACTTTTAATTAATAGAACAACGGTAAAAAATGTGAAAAACAGCATCCACTTTGTACAGTTTTGAAAAAGGCGGGGGGTAGAAAGGCCTGAGGTCAGCCTCCCTGCAGTTTTTAAGGCATCTCTTCCTGAGAGGCAGAACAGATAACTGTACACCAGGCAGCAACCATGCTGGTCAGTTGCTAAAGGCACAAGCAGCAGTCCCTGGGGTTGAATGATAGCTATTGGTTTCCAATGAATCACGCTGTGGCAGACATGAATGAATGTGACTGAATCCTGAGGCATGCTGGCTTAAAGCTGAAGGTTGGACTAGAGTGCGCCTTGAAAGTTAAGATTACATAGGAGAGAGTGAAGAGGTTTTGGGATTATGTGGCTCCTGCACAGCAACCGATTTTCATCAAACTCAAAATGTATGATTTATTACCAGGCAGGAGTGACTTGCAAATTTCAAAGCCTATGAGGCTGTTAATGTCAGTGCCTTCTGAAACTAGAGTTAAGCAAGACACTAATACCAAGTCCTAAAAAAGCCACCATTACCTGCAGACTATAGACCCAACCTGACCAAACCCACATGTTGCTGCAGTATTAAAGCCCCCAACCCCATCCAAGGCTAAAGCTATGTTTTTCTATGACAGTTTTCTTCAAGACAAGCTACACAAGTTGTAATGCCCAATAACTTGTCCAACGTGCTGTTTTTCCCCGCTCAAAGAGTTTCTTGTCCACAATAATGCAGTCACATCCCTGCCACCAGCCACCACCCATACTTCCTTGCATTTCCTTGCGATTTCTCTATATTCTCCAAGTCAAGGCTGATTGGCTGATGGTTTGACACCATGAAAGAGATATATCTTAACTCTGATATCCCAACAATAAAATTCACAGTTGTTTTACAAAGAAAATTTATGTGTGTTCAACCAGATTTTATGTAGAACAAGGAAGAGTTATTTTTCTGAAATCATCAAAAACTACAGTAGCAACTCTTGTGCCCTGTTTGCTACAGTAAACAGATTAACAAACCCTCTAGTTTCACTGCCCATAGAACTAATTTCTACATCTAAGTGTAATGAGTTTGCAATATTCTTTAACGATCAAGTTCAAGGCATTAAAAATGCAATAACTTCCACAACACAAATAACTACTCTGCGGCCAGCTAGACATGTAGAGCTAACACATTTCACACCTGTCACTGACAAAACAGTCGAAGAAATCATCTGCAGTCTGAGTCCATCGACCTGCTGCCTTGATGAGTTGTCCACTAGATTTTTAAAGTCTGTGCTGAGCAGTTTTTTTACCACAACTTGCTCATCTCGTCAACATCTCACTTGAAACTGGCATTTCCAAAGGCCTTAAAAACTGCTTTCATTAAGCTTCTTCTAAAGAAGAGCAGTCTTGATGGCACAGTACTGAGGAACTATCGGCCCATATCAAACCTGCCATTCTTTGGCAAAGTCTTACTGACTTTCTCCCGTCTAACAATGCTTTTGATACTTTCCAATTAGGCTTTAGGCCCCACCACAGCACTGAGACAGCTCTGATCAAGGTGACAAACGATATCCACCTGAACACAGACGCAGGCAGGGTCTCTGTCTTAGGTCTGCTTGACCTGAGCGCTGCCTTTGACACAGTTAACCATGTGATCTTATTACAGAGGTTAGAAGACTGGGTGGGAATCACTGGTAGTGCTTTAAACTGGTTCAGATCCTATCTCGAGGACAGGAGGTACTTTGTTGAAATTGGTAACTGTGTCTCAGACCAAATGGCTATGACTTGCGGGGTTCCGCAGGGGTCAATCCTCGGACCCCTATCGTTCAATCTGTACATGCTTCCGCTAGACCAGCTAATACGAAGCTATAATGTGTCCTACCACAACTATGCAGATGACACTCAGATCTACGTGTCACTGATGGCAGGAGAACATGGGCCTATAGATTCATTGTGTCACTGCATCAAACAGATCAGTGTGTCAATGCAAAACAATTAAAACTCGGTTTAACTCAGACAAAACTGAAATCATTGTCTGTGGTCCACAGAAACAAAGAGAAAGTATTATCAGTTACCTTGGGACTCTCTCCAGAGCCTAAAAATCAGGTTAGAAATCTAGGGGTAATATTGGACTCAGATCTGAACTTTAACAGCCACATTAAATCAATAACATCAGCAGCTTTTTATCATGTAAAAAACATTTCCGGAATCAAAGGAATTGTGTCTTAACCAGACTAATCCATTCATTTTTCTCCAGCAGGTTAGACTACTGTCACGGTCTGCTCACTGGGCTATCTAAACAAGCTGTAAGACAGCTGCAGTGCATCCAGTATGCTGCTGCTCGAGTCCTGACTAGAACCAGCTAGAAATATGACCATATTAGTCCAGTCCTTAGGTCTCTGCACTGGCTTCCTGTCGCTCAGAGAATAGACTTTAAAACAGCTTTGCTTGTGTACAAGTCTCTTCATGGCTTAGCGCCAAAGTACATCTCTGACATGTTGGAGCCATATGAACCAACTCAGACTCTGAGGAGTGGTCTCCTGCTGGTGCTCAGAGTCAGGACTAAACAAGGTGAAGCTGCATTTCAGTTTTACGCTCCTTAAATCTGTAACAGTCTTCCAGAAGATGTGAGACAGGCCTCAACTCTGACAATGTTCAAATCCAGGCTTTTTGCTATGGTATGTCCATATTCCACTGGAATCTCCAGTGAGGCCAGTGTGTTCACCACCACAATGCAGTGGTGTGCAGTGTTTTTCATTCATTAATGGTCACAATTTTGCCTGGCTATACAAATACAAAGTGTACAATACAGATGATTGAATGAGTAACACAAAACTTTAAAACAATTAAAGTATTTGACAGTTTCTTTGTTGCCTATAGTTTAACACAAAAATCATCATCAAAAATCATGTTATACTTATAAGTGAATCATGCAGATATTGCTCAATGTGTCACACGATGGTCATTAAAGCTTTTCTTTTCCCACTGCATTGCATGAACTTACAATTACTAATAGTATCATTATTTGTTTCAGACAATGAGGCTAGGCAAACAGAAAGAGATAAAACTCTTAAAAAATCTATTCTCAAGCAGGAAACTTGATTTAAATGGCACTTGATTTTTTTTCTAACGTGATTTGTGCTTAGCAGTTGATCCATGTGTGAATTATAAATGTATGTGATTAGAGCTCAAGATGTGATACGGTAAATTGCTTTAGTCTGCTTTGAATTCTAATCCTGTTTGTCAGTGTGCTCAGTGCTTAAATTCATGCCTACAGGGATTTACAGTGAAACACTATTTTAGCATTTATTAAAAGAAGGCTGTTTTTGTATGTCTGTGTTTTTTGGTGTTTATGTAGTTTAACCCCTTTACTTAGGTTAAATAATTTCGTTTAAGAATAAATGAGGCATTGTTTCTACTTTTTAAGTGCAATATCTGAGAGGCAGAGGTTAGCACACCAGCATAAACTGAATACACAGGGGAAAAAAGTTAAACATGATAAAAATGTTCCCTTTCTAAAGGTCCTCACAGGGTCTGACTGGAAGTTTTTTTGGACCAGGAGAAGAGCAGCAGAAACACAAATACACTCTCCACTCCTGCAGATGTTGTTCATTTACAGTGATGGCCAGACTCAGTGAAAATGAGAACTGCTGTAGAAAAATTGAGAATGGCAAAGAAAACCATGACTCGAATGTTTAAACTTATCCCCAAATTCAAGCAAACTACACATTTTCACATAGCCTGTCATTTACACCAAGAAATGTGTCAAATAAGTATAGTTTAAGAGTTCATCAAGTACCTGGATGACCAACAATATCATTCTTATTTGATACAATATGTGTAAAGTGGAAAATGTCGTAGTAAACAAACTTAGAAAAAAAAAAAAAGGTTCCACTCTTTAATCACAACAATATTCATATCAGGATTATGTCTCTGCAGACCATCAAAAGCCATTCATTGGTTAAATTACCTTTTAAATATACATTATCTTCAAGTAACAGACATTTACCAGAAACTAATACAACATAAAGCATCTCCAGCTATGGCAGGGAATTAGTGAGATTGTTCATTAAATTAACAACTGAAATGCAGATCTGTTTATTTGAAATGATGGTGGACAAAAACTTGATATGAGGACATCGAGGCCTGTTTTTTTTTTCTTTCTTTTCTTAAAGACCATTCATAGACCTTGTTAGTTACACAAAATGACCCTAATCTTATTATGTTGTAAGTTTTGACTGAAGAGGCTCAACAACTGCTTTGGAAATGTGAAATCATGTCAGCTCTTTTCAATAACCCTCAGGATGGCTTGTAGTAACTTTGGACAATCCCTGACTTTGATTAACACCAGTAGCAGGACAATATTTGTCAAACACTCTAATTTAAACTACAGGCATTTTCTCAGGCTTCAGCTTTCTAAGGTTCTAACTGGAGATTGTTACCATTTAAACATTCCATACTGAAATATTGAACATGTTGAACATTAGACCTACTTGTTATTGTGAGTGTTGTATCAAGCTGACATTAGCATTTAGCTCCAAGACCTGCATTGCCTAAAAACAGCCTCATGCTTGCATTTTTCATAATGCAAGTTACTTGAACATGTTGAGGTAGTGAGCAAAGCAATCAGTAGAAGTTCTTAAGTTCAGAATTAGTTCTATGATTTTGTAGGTATGAATAGATGGGGTTTTTAGTGTGAAGGGACAGTTGTGGGGGTATGCTCTGTATGGTAGATTTGACAACATTGTGCTTTAGTGTTCAGCTGCATTGGATGATGGACAAAATATATTTTCATGTCGCTCTGTAGTAACCAGTCTCCTCTCCACGATTTCCCAAATTTATGAAATGGCATTCTAACCAGATATTCATTTCAGTATGCATGCTTTTACATAAGCCAATCTAACCCCTTTGTGCACACAGTGCAGGGCTTTGCAGACCAGGGAGCATGTGTATGTTTGAAAGAGAGAGAGAGTCAGCAATCAGCCAACTAGTCAAATAGGAAGGAGTTTGGGAACAACAGTTCCCCAGCTGTTAGGAGACATTGTGGGGCTGCCCAGGTCCCCAGGTCTGGACAGATGGATTTGGCCAGATACACCGGAAGGTTTCAATCGAGAGCATAGTCCTGATGTTCACAAACTGACTCAACCACTGGAGGGGGTTTGCCTACAAGATCAGGGGAACTGGGGACATGACATGAAAAAAATAAGTGTGGGTATGTCTTTGTGTTGGTGATATGAAGGTTAAAATCTTTGGTCTTCTCTTCTGTTTTTTTTTTTGTTTGCCATGTTCAGCTGTCAAACACCAGGCTGAAATTCTAAAAAAGTAAACATGCCTGTCTGACTGAGCGCATCACTGTGCCTCCAACCAATGAAATCAGTTCCAGTCCAAATGGAGGGGATGAAAAAGCGCTATCATAGTAATGAGAGGATGTATGTGAATCCCCACAGAGTCATTCTTCACTCCATTATTTATTTAGTGATAATGGGACACTGCAAAAAAAAAAAAAAAAAAACTGCCAAACTGACAGGAAAAAAAATATGGAAGGCATAAACATGATTTTGAAACAAAAGGTTCACAAGTGTTTGCAGTGGCATAGTATGAAATTCTATGTGGACCATAGATCTCCACTGAGCTGTGCTTACACCGTGTGTGATTCCCCGTGTGGAAAGTGGGCCTTATGCCATCAATTCAAACTCATTAGTATTGTTGTCACAGTTTCAACACAAAACTATATTTAAAAAAAAATGATGAAAAGCTACTTAAGGAGTAACACAGTACAGGAGAAATTAATTAGGTTGGATATGAATTTAGAGCATCAAACAGTTTCCATATCCCACGTGGATAAATTAGCAATGTCTCCATTTGTTTCTCTCACCATACATACCAAGCTTTTTGTTTCGATCCTACAGACAGCACTTTTAGAAGGCACTCTACACCATGGCTAAATCAGAAAATGCTTGGGGTTTTTTGTTTGTTTGTTTGTTTTGGAAACAATTCTGCAGTCACGCAAGCTTGATAAGAAGTAGTGCTCTGGGGTCAAAAGTGTTTTCTTCATGGTTACATGCTTACAACAACTGTTTAACCTGATGATGCTAAATAGGAAGAGAGTAGGTAGTGTAGTATAACAAGGTCTTCATCTTTTTTTTAATATGCATGGATGCTGACACTTGCTAAATAGTGCTGATTCAATAGTGCAGCCGAGGCTAAAGGGGATGCTATTAATTAAGCATGTATTTAGTAATGTACAAAGGAATGGACAAGTTAAAATTTTATTTCAATGTCATCATAGACATTGGAACAGAATAAAATTGTGGAGGAGATTGATTGAAAGTCATTACCCACAGAGTCCAGTAAAGGGCTCAGCTTGTGCTTAGAGTTACAATATTGGAACCTTGTTTTAGTGCCAGAAAAAATGTTAGCATGACAACAAACTAATATGATCAACATGATCAGCAGTAATCCTTCTGACCGTCAGCATTTTAAAATTGATTGTGAATAATGTGAAATGCTTGCATTAGTGTTTAGCTCAAAGTACTGCTGTGCTTCACAGGGCGTCTAGCACCTTTAGGCTGTGAGGTTCTTCTCAATTGCTAAAAAATACAAGTCCCGTGTGACGCAGCCAGCATTTGGAAAAGCACTAATGAAAACATGTTTTGACTTGAGCTATTTGATAGTTTGCCTCTGGCATGGCATGGTAGCACCTGTCTTTTGTCTCAAGTCTGACAATACAATCTTACTAGGACCAAAAGTTGGTCATGAATTTATGGCTTTAACGTAACCTTGACATGAGTAAAAAAAGTGAATAATATCACTCAGGCAGACAGAAATTCTGATCATGAGAGAATATGAGTGAAACGGAAGAACAAGTAGAAATCCAGGCAGAGATATGGCTGCACATGTAGAGGGGAGAAAGGCGTGAGGTGGGGTCAGGTCAGGGTACGCTGGGACGCTCATTAAATAATTACAGCCCACGGTCAAAAAGCTGTGAGAAAATGTGACAAGGTCGCTGTGCTTGTCAGTGGAGGACACCCTAAGAGAAAACTGGAAGATGAACTTCATCCTTCTTTCAAACTATCAAACGCATATTAAAAATATGAAACAAAAAAGGGAATCAAAAAATACTTTGATATATACTTTATCAGAGCACTTTCTGTGGTTTGGCATTTTTGTGACATGGAAGCGTTACACTGTCATACTTTTCTGTTTTTCCTAACAGTTGGTGCAGTGCATTAATATGGCAGCCACCATTGGCAACTCGAAAAGGTCCAATTGGTCTGAAACAGCATTTTAATGGGGATCAAATGGAACAAGCTCAAACAAACAAACATTAGACTCTGAGTTAATGAGCTTGGCTGCACAATATAAATGACCTGCATGAGGCTGTCGTGTCCTTCGCGGTATGTGGTGCAGCCTCACTGTCTACCATGAGAAATCCAGCTTGTACACAAGAGCCAGTGCGCACAATTTCAAGTGTGGAAAGGAGTTTGAATGAATGAGCAGGTGAGTAAATGGGTAGGCTGACTGATAGTACTGGATGCATCCATTTGTAAAGTAATACCTTTGGAGCATTCAGACACAGGACATGAAAATGTTGCCTAACGGCTTTATGCAAACATGACAAGATGGCACTGAAACGCCCATTTGATATTTAACATCTTGTAGATGGGAGGAAGCGGTGAGAAATGCAAAATAATACTGAGCCAAATAATGAGTTTTCAGGATTTCAGTGATGGATTTTAAAATGTAGTTCAAGCCTAAGTTACTGTCCAAAATGACCAGAGGAGATGCTTGCCCTGCTTTTCAAAACTGGATTTCTTATCACAATAATTTCATCCTTTGGTAGGTGTAAGGAAAAATTGCGCTGCCTAATCTGTAGACTCCATGCTGTAAGCAAGCGTAGTGGTTGAAAGCTTTTCACATGGAGAGTTTTTTAAAATCCTTTTTTCTTCTGCTGAACAAGGTTGATGTTCTGATAAGACATGTCAGACAGACACTACTGGACATTAGCAGGCTGCTCTAATAATAGTACAGAGCTGTTCTAATTTCCCCAGTTTTACGATTTGATTGAGACACCGGCTCATCATGCACAGGCATACATTGCCTCACCCTCTCAGAGGAAGGAGCAGCCTGGAGAAACGGTGTGAGAAGCGCTGATGTGGGAAAATAGGAGGCCTGCATGCTCGTCTTCAGGACAGGGCTAACTGACCACCACTGCCCAGTCTCCTGCTTGCTGAAATGCACTCACTGGAAAACATACAGACTATTTAAGGGCCTAAATATGTTCACCATGAAAATCTAGGGACTGCCGTGCCCTGATATTTACATAGACAGTCATCCATTTTCCCGACCTTGTGCTACAGCTGCAGATGTGATTCGCCCACATAAGTGATTCTTTGTAATTTTGTCAGCGATTTGTGGCACAGACTGTGTCCAAACATTTCCCAGCAGACAAAAAGAATTGTTATTCTAAAACACTTATTAAGGCAAATCAAAGGTGAATAAAAAAGATGCTCTTTAGCCATTTGGAGCACACGCATTGTCTCAGTCTCTTTTGAAAGGTTAAATCATTTCTTTTTTCCTCAGCAGTCGAAATCAAGATAAGTACTACTGGCACTGATAATACAAGTCTTAACATCGAGAATAAGCCTTTTTTATTTATACCTAATATGTTTGCAAACAGCATTTGCAGATAATGTTGTCTTGTTCACTGAAAAAAAACAAAAAAACAAAGGGGATGTTAAGAAGGTTCTTCTTTGCAGAGGCATGCTGTACAATCTGTGTACTTCCCTTTTCATAAACATTGGCTGGTCTGAGGTGGAAAGGGTCAACACTTTCACCAGGTCCCAAGGTTCAACATCCGTGTGGACTTTATCTGGACCCAGCATAAAACATAACTGATCAGAAAGGCATTTTTTGAGGAGCCTGAGGAAATCTAAGATGCCATCTACACTCTCCTGCCCCTTCTGTACTATTGAGACCATTTTCACTGGCACCATCATGGTATAGTACATCAACAGCAATCAAATGGACTGCAAATGTCAGTAGGGAGCGATCAAGTCAGCACAGCACTTCACCGGAACGACCCTCCCATCTCTGCAGAATTTCTACCAGACAGGACTGACAGAAAGACCGACAACACCAGAAACCCCGTCCTCTCACTTCATAAGCAGAAAAAAGGACTTAATTCAACTTTGCACTCCCTGAACAAAATGTATACCTTGATTTTTCTAACAGGCTTCCATACTATTCTAAACAATTGTCTACCATTGTGTGTATGGATGTATTTTATTAAGCCAAACATTTGTAATCTTTTCTTTCAATGGATTAATTAGTTTAATTTAATTAGGTAGAAACACGGTGAACTAAGAATTTCTTTGCATTGATAACTAATTTGTCGATGTGCCATTTAAGTCTTTGAATCCCCTGAATCTGATGAATAGCTCTGAGTTTTGTATAGTAAGCAAATGTAACGGAAGAACCATTTAATCAGATTTTTTCAAACATTGCCCATATAATTAGTTTTATCCAAGAAATATGCCACTTTGCACAAGATAGATGTGCTTTAACTACTGGCATTTCATTGTAACAGATGTAGTTATTTTAGACATCTTGGAAGTAAGAAAATCTCTCACATAAAGGCATAGAAACTCAAAAATAAGATCAACAAATGAAGCTTCTGGCACATTTCTCTATAACAAAGTGTTACTGTGAGAAGAATTTAAATGATTGACTTAATGACTAACTTTGTCATACCACTGACTGCGTTGCCGTTGAGCTAATTAGCACAATGGCAGATAACTGACAGAATAACAAGCTACACAGTTGCGGATGGCAGCACACATCATTTCTATCTGAACACATGAAGGTGTTTTTGCTGTAGAGGTTCCTGACGTACATGAAAGCCTCAAACAGACTCTGATGTTTCTTGAGCTCTGGCGAAATGACCTTTTATTTCCATTTAAATACCACCTAATTTTCTACATCATGTGTTCCAGCACGTATGCATGCGTCAGAGGCTGACAGTTGTAGTTTCAGTTCTCATTAGAGACACTGGAGCTTATCACCAAGGTCAAGGTCACAACATGTTTTCTAGATCGAGGAACAATATTTTTGTTTTTATCAGTCGTCTGCAGCCAAAGACTGCCATCTTGACAGAGCAGGAAGAAAACTGCTATTGAAAAAAAATCAAGCGACGACAACTGTGTTACAGCGATGTAACATTAACCAGCTCACATTGCTGACTAAAGATGTATGTCCAAGACTCTGTTAACAGCACCAGCCAATTTCAATTTGTATGAGATCAATACAGCTTGCACATAGACTATCTTGTTCCGTTTTTTTTTCTTTTTTTTCTTTTTCACCTCTCCTCTGTCCAGCACGAAGCAAGATAAGGAACATCAAATTACATTCCCAGATCCCTTCCAAATCAAATTAGATTTCTGGGTTGTATTATACTGCTCCCTGTGCATGAGTCTGCTAATCCAATCATAGAGTGCCAGGGCTCACTTCAGTTCAGTCTGAGATAACATGCACAGAATCAAATGATTTTTTTTGAGAGGGATTTATGAATAAAGCAGTCGTGAAATGGTTCCCCATTCTTGTTGTTGAAAGAGACCCTAAACTAACATTAATCAAGAGGGGATGAACTCATGTGATTTGTGTGTTTCTGTGACTCATGAACAAAGTGTGCCCCTCCACCCAAGGACGTTCCTCTAAAAGAAGCTGTTGTTCTGGATAACAAGTGAGGTGAAAAATCAATTTTTAATATTTCCTTGGGTTCAGCCCAAGCACACAACTTCTTTGTAAATGAATAGGGTTAGAAGCGTGTATTTTTCTTCCCGTTCAAAGATGATCAGTCTTCCTCATGAAATGCTTGTACTTGTTCGGCTGCTTTGGCCAAACAGAAGGGCTGAACAGCCATTTCCTTTCGCCTTGCAGGTGACCGCCTCAGGCCATGAATAAATAGGAATTAATGCTGCTGAAAGATGATTAAGTAAAGGAGAAACACTGGATTAAAATCAATAAATACAATGTAATGCTTAATTTTATTGTTTTAAGTCTTTTGACTGCCCCAGCTACAGTTTCAGATTGATTTATCGAGCAGTGTTTTGTGCACTGGTTGCAGATTTTGATGTAAAAAAGGGAAATATCCATGAATGTTTGAGTGTTTCAGTGACTCAGAAACCTAGTAAGAGGTAAAGAAACATTTGCAAAACTGTTACTAGGAGGCTGGTTTTTCAAAATACTGTGCAGTGCTTTTTGACAGCATTCATTGTGGCAGCTCAGGACTGTAAAATATGTTATTCACCACACTCAGCAAGACATTACTTTAATGGCCAGCATGGGAATATTGTCAGTTGCTTTAAAAGCTCAAATTGAAATGTAAGATTGTATTTTTTTTTTTTACTAGAGACAAAAGTGACAGCTTAAAACCAACTCGAGATAGGTGCACTGCAACACGCAGTGACACAGGCAGAGGGCCGAATATGAAGACAGTGAGCGAAATCAAAGTGAAAGTTTGGCAGGAAGCTGAGGAGAACATCGACTTTTGATACCACATCTGGAGAACTAGTACAAAAACATGAAAATCCTTAAAAATGAAAAATGAAATGATGAACTCAAACGCTGAGTTTCACTGAATAAAAAATAGGGAAAGCATACTCTGAGCTTTTTTTCACCTAAAAGCCACAGAGACGAGCACTATCTTAGCTTTCGTAAGAGTAACCGGTGGTGTTTTTCCTCTGCTGTGATGCTACTGAGTAACACAATGACACAGGAGGAAATAAAACTAGATAATAAGGTGCAGAAACACTTCTCCTAATATAATAATTAATCAGTGTACTTTGACTACTGTGCACTCCCCATTAGAGACTGCAGAACAGCGCTGCGTCATGAAAGATTAATATAGCAGGGTAGTGAAGCTGCCTGCGACTAAAGTACCCTGTAAAGCCCTTTTGCAGGCTGTTGCTTTGATGTGAACCTTTTCCACACAGATTTTCACTTTCTTAGACAGGCCGATACACATAGTCATGATGTCTTCCAGTGGGGGGGGGGGAGTGACAATGACGGTAAATGGGTTCAGGAGTTCTGCTGTACTGTCATTTCCACCTGTATTGCTGGTTGTCCCTCCTCTCCATAATGCCAGTATCTGTTTGCGAGACCGATGCATCCAGCTGTCAGAAACATGTTGAAAATGTGAGACGAACATTGCGAGCTGATGATAACCGTCTGTGTTACAACCAATAATCTAGACAAAGTGCCAGTATATAGCCAGGAGTCACTGATGATAAATTGCCATATTTAAATCAAGTTTCTCCCGTGCTCATTTTTCATCGACAACACATGTAAATATTTTATGTTGAACATCCAACATGTTGCAATTTATAGAGCACGTCATTAGACCATATGTCGTTGAGTGCTTTGAATTCTAATGTCATCTGTATTCATACACATTTGTGTGTACGTGTGTTGAGTAATGATAAACTAAATTCATAAATCCCAGAAGCCCTTTCAAACTGTGTGGGACACATACAAAGTCAAATATAAATTACTTTGCTACAAATTCTCTCATTAAATACAAAATATTAAATGTGCACGACAAGCTGATGCATTTTTTCTGACAAGTATTCATATTCGTGTTAGTTGGACCGTTGGTTCAGTTCTTTTATATTCTGTGATTTAAGCATCTTTAAAATGAAACTGAATAACTTTGTTCTGTCTGCATCTCAATTCTGTTCCAGCCTTTTCAAAGTTTCCAGAAGACAGAGTCTGAACTTTTTGCATTCCTGCAAACTTCTCTTGAGTTATATTTCTACACTGTGGTGCAGATGGAGTTTTTGAAAAATGAAAATTTAGACAAAATCAGAAAAAACACATGACACAGAAGCTGTTATGCTCTTGTGTTTGGCAAAGAGTGTTTGGATTGGTGCTGAGCCAAGTCTGCTTCTTGAAACAAAAACGATTTACTTTGCTTTTTTTTAAACCTTTGAAACAATGTCACTGCCCATATTTGTTGGATTTTATTATGTCTGTCATAAATGTAGCTAAGCGAGTAGCATCACTACACCCCAAAATGCCAAGATATGTTTGAGTTTATTCAAAGAATGCTGGTATGACTTTGTTTGTTCTTTCCTTTCGTTTTCTTTTCTTTCCTTTTTTTTACTGCAATTGAAATGATGAGTTAAATTTCATCTATATCTATATATACTATCAACATATGATGAACGAAATAACAGCATACAACAACAAACAACAAAAAACCCTCTCAACAGAAAATGGCCATCACCTTAAAGATTTTTCAGTGGCCAGGAGTGTGAGGTGCAAGCTATTTGTAAGCCTTGTAAGTGGAAATGTTCCATGAAGGTCTTAGCTATATGTAGGGTTAAAGGTCAATTGGATAATAACCTGCATGAGAAATTAAAGGAAATAATACATTATAAAATCAATCCTGCCTCTATTGATCTAGTTTCTGCAGACAGACATGTTTCCACTGCACAATAAACAAAACCATGGGTTTGCTGGATAAAACAAGTCAGACTCACAATAGATCTGTGTTTTTGTAAAGGACATACTTCTTTGGCCCTCTGTGTCAGGGCTACTCACACAACTGTGCGTCACTGAGCAGACCATAGCGTGGCGCAGTGTTGCCCAAGCCAATTAAATATGAATGGGCACTCATCTCCTTATACACAACAATGATACAATATTTAGCACATATGATCTGTGTCAGGAGTGCTCTCCCTTCCCTTGCATCTCACATCGAGAGCCCTGAAGAGCAATTAGGGCTCTTTTTTAAAGAAGAGCAGAGAAGGCTGGGACTTTAAAGAGCTATATTTTGGAAGCAGCAGTACTCCAGATCAAAGCCTGCCTGTCAGAGCCTCTTAGAAACCATTTTTCGTCTCTGACTTGTGTATTGTCAATAAAAGTAGGCCACTGGTCCGTTTATACACGACTGTTGTATATTTTAATCAATTTTCTGTGTAAGGGAAAATGGTGAAGAGGTACATTGTTCTCCTGTATGTTGCAAGTACACGTAAAAACTGTGTGCTTTGAGATGTGGAAAGTGTCATGTTTCAAGGGCTGGCTTACTCAAATTACAGGAATATTTGGCCTATTTTTCTGACTAATTAACTTATTAACGGTCAATCAAATGCATTTTATTCCATCAACACTTTCCTCTATTTTTGGTCATCTGCAGAACATACTGCCAGTTTTTAAAAGGACAGACTATACCAGTTAATTATCTAGAGCAACCACCACTTAATATTGACAACGAACTGCCATTTAATTATTTACTCTATTATTTAATCTGTATAGTTGAGTATAAAACTCAAACAATGGGTCCTATTGTGACCTTTCAGGACACTTCAACCAGGACCTTTGTGGACCTGCAAGGTAAGATTCAAACAAACATATAGAAACAGCCATTGAGGTTAGTTCAGCTTTGGTGTTGTTGGCTGGTTAACCTGCATCACACAGTACTATTTTTGAGAAAATGTTGGCAGGAATATTACACAGGGAAATTAATAGAATGGAGGCAGTGGGATTTGGTCATCAATGCTAATAATAAGATGCTTTTGTTTTTTTGTAATATGTACATTCTGTGGGGCTCTGATGAGATATGACAGCCAAAAGACTTGGAATTCAGCCTTGAAGCAACATATGGACAGAGGGTGCATGATGGAGGCTAAGTAATAACAGTTGCATGACAGAGCAAAACAAAGTCAGAGCTTATATTAACTGCATGGGTTGGCTTTAGACATCAAAATTCAGAATGCCTGTCAGATTTGGGTCACGTTCAGACATAGATGGCAAACGGAGCCATGTTCTCCCCGTCTGGCTGTGTGTTTATTTTAACCATTTTCGGTTTTAGAGGAATTTTCTCTCAACTCTAATAATGTTATTGTTCTATTTTCATCTTTTGTAAAAGTTTCTTGGCACCAGAGAAAAAAAACATCAGTTCCACCAGCAATTTATCTGGATGCACGAAAATGCTAATATTCAATCAATGAATGGAACCTGGGTGGTTTTAGGTAAAACTAACAGCAGTTTCTGTGTGTATGCTGTTTTTTAAAAAAGAACTTTGATTTAAGAGTTGTTGTTTCTGTAAGTCCAATCACAGCCTTTGTTGCTTTGTCAGTCTGATCTCACTACCAATTCATCATTCTTTCTGTGGACATTTTTGCCACCTAATGTCCGGAAATATCACATTACTATTTTTAAGTCCTGTCTACAAAGCTCTGGTTGGTTTGGTTGCATTTTCACACAGGAAATAGTCATCAATGAGCCCAAGTGCAGAACCTCTAAAA
>JAQNCA010000024.1:23701167-23719983 GCA_029783725.1 Acanthurus tractus | reverse complement strand
ACAAACAATAGTAACTAGTTCACATATCCTACAGTGTGTTTAAGTTGTGAATGGAAGTTCTGTGAACAATCATCTTTTTCACTTCTCTTTTTTTTCTTTTTTTTTTAATAGCTCATAACCACATATCACTAATGTGCTTTAGGGCTCTACAGTCTGTACAGTGCACAACATCATCCATCCTCGTACCCCTAATTTGGATGTTAAATAACCTCCCAAACAAAAGTTTTCATGAAAAAAAATCACATTTACTAACATTTAGTGTGAACTGACTGAACTTTCTTGCCATAAATATGAGTCAAATGACTCTTGCTGTCTTTGCAATATTAAGACTCCTAGGGCCCTATCGTACACCCGGCACAAACGCAGTGCACCAGTGGCGCAGGTGTCATTGCTATCATACACCTGGAACAAACATAATTTTTGCCACAAGCGTAAGATAGCAAATCCACTTGCGCCGGGTCAGTGCGCCCAGTGGCAGCGGTCTGAGAATGAAGGCGGAGTGGAGTTCTGGCGCATTTCCTTTCGTACACCTGGCGCATTGAGGTTGAATGCGCCAGGAGTTTAGACCAGCCAAAACCTGGTCTAAACTGAGGCGCAAATGTAAAAACAGCATGGGGGTAAGATAGGTTGCAGTTGGGCAACATGCTCACACACTTCTCCACAATCAAACACACCTCTCTTTCTGTTTTTGCCTCTTAGCAGTGTAAAGTATTTAAGTGTGCTTTGGACATATTTAGTGAAGTTAGCAAAATGTCTTTGAAAATGTTTTTGATCACATTCACAAAATATGAAGTTTGAAGTAAACAGCGTGCCTATGGGAGTGTGTGTATCTCGCCTTTGGCTAAGACGTTTATAGCCCCCCCATTAGGAATCTAGCTCCTTTTTAAGTGAATCAGGATCTCAACTGTCTGATAGTCTTTAACAGATCGGGCGCTGACAGTGGGAGCAAACTTCCTTTTTCTTGTTAGCGTATTTATTTGATCAGCAAAACAAGGATTAAATAATAATATCTATAACATGAACCCTGAGCCAAGAGTTCTGTCTATTTCACCGCTGAATCTCCTTTCTTAGTTTAAATTCAATATCAACAAGTGGCAACCATTAATTACCATATATATATTCTATTCAAAATGAATTTAATTTTTAGGTGTGTGAATGTGTGCCTGCAAACTTCAAACTTCATATTTTGCCTGCACGCATGCACACATGCACACAAAATATATTGCACACATGCACACAAAATATATTGCACACATGCACACAAATATATTGTAGAAATAGAAATGACAAAATATAGAAATATTTGCTTTCTAAAAGATTTGACTTATGGGGGAATCAGCTGAGAGCTGTCTGACACAATACATTCATTGAGTGTTGTCCCCGTCCAGCTGAATAAATGAACGAATGAATGAAAGAATAAATAAATAAATAATGGTAGTTCAACCGTGTTTGCGCTGGGTGTACGATACCAATATGCCCGTGCAACTGGCGCACGGCGGGACTAGTCTTTAAATGGAATGAAAGCAGATTCTCCCATTGGTTCATTTCTTTTTGGCCACAGCAACACCCATGAAACACCTATGAATTGATGAGATGATTCTACCCAGCTGATTGGACATTTGGCGGAGCAGAGCGGGATTCCTCTGCTGCTCCTGGAACAAGGCGGCAAAGGTTAACTTCGAAACTCCCCTGAATTAATTTTTAGCTTTCCACGCCCAATGCGCCACTGGCGAGCGGCGCAAAGTGTACGAAAGGGCCACTAGTGTTCAAACACCTTCACCTTCATAATAGATACAGGTATTATGTGTATTTGTTAATGCACAATGCAAAAAAAGAAATTGAAGCTTGTGATGTTGAAATTGCATTCAACTTAAAACAGCACTCATTAATAATTTTTGCATTAACCATGGGTTAAATTATCACATGTGATGAGATAGTGTTCATGCATAGGGCTGAGAATTATCACCTGACTATAGGTTCCCCCCCCTCTGCAGCATCGTTACATCACTTGAGGCTGGTTCCAAAAGCAAGTCAATCCTAATAGTGCCCTGTATTAAAATTCTTAACTGTATAGCAAAAATACTTGTGTTTACAGACTGATGGCAATTGCAGTGGGATGTGAATATCTAATCAATCACATTGTATAAAACTCACTTGTTTAAAAAACCAAGATGACGGTGACAGTGCTTAACTTTAGGCTTTAAAATGAATGATAATCACACAGTGGCTCTGTCTATTTAATTTGCTGTCCTTGAAAAAGCAAATCAAGATGAATGATAGTTTTACTTACTTTGTACTGGATGTGTGTGGACAATTGTTTGTTCACAAAAGTGGCTATTATAACATTTATAAGCAAGTGTGGTGTTCCAGCTGCTTCTGCCCCCCCCCCTAAAAAAAAACAAAAAACAAAACTGAAATCCTGCCTGCAACACTTTCTCTAATGATGAAGGCTACATCTAATCTTTGTTTCCTGGAATTTGTGCTATACATACCATAATTAGTAGTTTCTGTTGAATAAGATTTGCAGAAGTAAAAGCTGACTGCATTTCTTGCAGATATTAAACAGTATAGTAGGAAACTGTTCGTCATATGAACTTAGGACAAAGCCTAATCAGAACTTAATGTACTTTCTTTTGGGGCAGAGTCATTAAATAAATTATACTTTATTTGTTCAGCAATTAGAGAACCATAGACCATATTTCAAGCACCGATGAGTGGTGGCCAATAGCGTACCCCAGGAAATATTCAGAAAATATTTCAAACATTTTCTTTCCCTTCTTGCTGTAGCGGTGACCTCCCTTTTTTCTTTACATGACAGTTGACCTCGCTTACGCAACACTGCACCGCAGTTGCAGCTGCCCGCCCTGAGTGTTTTCGAACATCCTTAACACCTGCCCAAATAAGAAACACAAGTACAGAGAGGTGATACAGGCACATTGTCACTCCTGGGAGGATTCGATCACCTCAGGCACTGTAATGCCGTGTTTACAATCTGCAAACTTTATTTATAAAAAGAACTGCATGCATTTTAAAACCCAGACTGTTGCCTGGGCTAAATGAGCTCATTAGGTTGTGTGTCAAACTTATATAAGAGGGGCTATCACAAGATTTTTGATGTTTTCAAAATCACGTGTGCCTTTGCAACATTGATGCATAGGTTTTTTTATTTTGAAAACACAACGTCCTTTTTTGTCATTGCGTTTCATGTCAAGTATTGTCAGAAATATTTGATAAGGCTGATAAAACTGTGCACATTATATTTGTAGAACAATAACACAGTGAAAAATCACTGTCACTGCCTCTTTAGTTGCTGTAGTTTTTGTGCTTTAATGACAATATTTGTCACCTCCATGTCCTAACACTATGGTAACCAGGACAGAATTATGGCACTTTCACAGAAAAAAGCAATGTAACTGCTTTCCTGGAGAACATTATACTGCCTTCTTTGTACGCAAAGCAACAGATGTGTGTTTAATGGTACTTTACGGAGATGTGGGGACAAGCAGCTTGTCTTGTGTACTCAGCAGCTAAACAGCTTTTATAGAGGAAGGAGTGGAATTAATAATCTCAGCTTGAATCATGATCATGTGCCTTTTCTACATGCACAGTGAGCCCTGTGAATCATGGAAACCTCAGAATAGATGCAGGAAACCATATGTTAAATATAGCAAGAATTTAGAGGAGTCTTTAGTATTGTGCAAAACTACTGTTCCTCATTAAACATATTTTTACATGAAGGGTCAAGGTGATTTGTGAAATCTCCTGTTGTTTGTGGTAGTTGCTGAGATCCAAATGTTCCATAATGCCATTTTTTTGTGGGAACACATTTGTAACATTCTTGGCTTTAGATGCAGCAGTCATATTTTGTGGAAACAGGGCCTTTGATGTCTGAGACTTAGTTTTTCAGGACACTGGTGGTGTTGGTGGTGGTTGATGACATGACTGAGACTGACAGGCTGATGATTTGATGAAACTGATGAATCTACAATGACTGGTGGTGATGGGGAGGTGAAGGGTCACACACAACAGCAGCGTGAATGAACTCAAGGCAGAAAGAGAGTTAAATTTATAAAGGACAGCAGCCAAATGATAGGCTGACTGTGTAGACGTTTTGTTGTGCTGTTGGACAGATGTGATATCAGCAAATAAGAGCAGCTAATATCTAAATTGAAAGCCCCAGACAAAAACAGCAAGAAAATTATGAGGGAGCAACAGTAAGGTGAGTGAATGTCAGTTAGTTAGAGAGATAACAACAAGTTAAAACAAGCACAGAACTGGTGCATCTTCTTGAGCTTATTGATGTATGTGTCTGAAATGAACAGTGATAAATGAAATACTTCAAAAGAAACGTGTACATGCACACAAAGACTCAGAGGAATGGGGGTTAATGAGGGCCCACAGCTCATTTTTCACCCAGAGCCTCCCAGCAGGTTTATGTTTTCCAGTATGCAAGCTATGCACCTATTAATGGTCTTAGATTTTTATAGTGTGCCCTCAGGATGTGTTTGATTTTTGGTTAATAGTTATATTTAATAGCATGTTGATGCTTAAAACCTCAAAACAACAATCCTTTTCTATGGAACCATGTTTACAACATAGTTTTTTCCTTGTAGCAACAACTAATTCATGCAATGGAAAATCTTAATGAAAGCTTTTCCAATAGTTGAACAGTGTGTGAAGCTCTAATATTAGCCGATTTCATGTTAGACCTAATCTTGTTTACCAAATAAAATCAAATGGTACAGAGCATATAGGGATTTGTGGTGTGGTACTCTGCAGGATGGAGTTATAATGGTTTGAAAATAAACTGACTTAGAGAGACAAACAGCTTGTCTGAATGTAACCTAAAGTCTAACATGTAAAAAAAGTTTTTCTTTCCAACCAGACCAGACAACCAAAAAAATAGCATTTCTATATGGCAGCAGATCAGAAGGACACACAAGTGGTTTCAATTGCACAATTAGAAAAGGACAGGAAATCGAAATGGAATGAGAAATGTGGAAGTAAATGTTAGAAAAATAACAAGTCAATCAGGATGTAAAGTCATGCCTTGCATTTTGTTGCATGCATTGGGAACATTGTGACAGGAAAGTGATTATTTTTGAATTAAAATGGTAAAAAACACTTGATTCTATAACGTATTTTGCATGTTGTTGCATGCTGGAAAACAGTTAAACACAATTGCAGCGGGATCATTTTCAAAAACACAATGTGAGTGTCGTACCGAGGAGACAACAAGTACACAGTGTTCACAGATGACTTGTGTGCAGATGCAATTAATTTAGTTCCTGTGAGTTATCAGTTCCCTGCACGAGAAAAAGTTTGGATCGGATCAACAAACTGTCAACTGGCATTTTTTTAACTGCAGAGAAACACAGTCTGAACTCAACATGTGTTTTTGTCTGAACTCATTAAATAATTCTTTATTTACTTAATCTTTAGATTAGTTTATAGTGGCTAAATTAAAAAAAAAGTTTACATTGCTGAACTAAAAAATCTTGCAAAAGAGTCAATGTTTTGGTGTTTTGAACTTTTTTCAGTTTCGCATTGTGGATGTGTTGTACTTTGGCTTATATTTTGCTGTGGTTATCAGTTTGTTGTGCCTTTCAGAGTTGGTCAGCACTCAAAGTGTTTACTTAGCCCAGGATAACCTACCAAAGTTCCTTAGAGCTTGTGCCATACGCACATGTCTTAGTGTTAAAGAGGAAATAAAATACAGGCAAAAAAAAATACAAGGACAGTAACCTTTGTCAAAGAAGATGAAAAAATGCTGACAACCAGATGAAATCATTGTTGCTGTTTTAAAGAGCCTAGCAGGGAGTGTGTGACAGCAACAAACCACACAAAGATGGCATTTATGTTGTGGTTAATGAAAGCATTATTGGCATAAGGCTCCCCTTTTACAACAGAAAAGGCTCAAGAGAAGAGGATTCTAAGAAAACAAAAGTTTCTTATATTCAAGAGTCTTCTTTTTTTCAAACTAGAAGTTGGAAATGTGGAGTCCTTTAATCAAGTTTGTCTCATATTTTAACCATATGGTATTTGGTGAGTATGTTATCATTACCATTAGGAGTCATAGCCAGGGATGATGAAGTGGTAACAAGGGAATTGTAGTTATCTTTTTAAAGTCACTGCCTTCATGTAATAATTGGGACATATTTCAGTGGATGGGAGGGGGTTTATTCTACTTCCTCTCTCTACATAAACTTTGTGGAGGTGCTGAGCACACATAGAGGGCTGTTGCTCCCATATCACAAAATGGTACCAATAAAACACATCAGTCACCGTACATAAAAACATCACATGTTCCGATCTTTATGGGGGAAAGTAAATACATATTCGTGCTTGAACAACAGCAACAAGGCTTATGGTTGTAAAAGTGCCATAATTGTACCTTGGTTGCTGGGAAGGTGGAAAATGCCAAAGGCACCAAAATAAAGCAACTCAAGCAATTATAAATCACTCTAATGATTATGTTTTTTAGTGTTATTGCTATATTAATCAGTCTTGCATGCTGGTAGATGGAAGCCCCTTGCTCAGCTGATGACAGCACAGTAAATAAGTACTCATATGAATTTCTGAATACATTCCAGTCAGACCTTTAGTGCTGCATGTGACTGGATTTGAATTTGTCACTCAAAAAGCACAGGCTGCTATGCAAACACACACAGCACTGCTATTGAATCATTTTATACACATACACACACACACACACCAACTCACACACACACACACAGGGATTTCCCCTCCAGCATGCTGCTCTGTGTTTCTGACAGGATAATCTCTGCGTTGTGCTACAGCCCATGTGAGGAAGGGATTACATATTTGGTGAGTTTTCATCCTGCCCTTACCATCTGTCACCAGTGGCGTGGCCGTGGGACATTTACAAGAGCTTTTACATCAGAATGATACGGGATGTTAGTGGAACTGAATGAGAGAATGCGCTAGTGTGCATGTGAAAGAGAGAGCAAAAGAGGAAGTGCAGAGTAGGAGCTACTGAAGACAGCCCACTTGAGAAACAAGCATATCCCAGGTCCCAGCTGTAAACCACCTGCATTTTCACAAGAACCCAAAATCCCCCTCCACTCCTGCTCAACTCCTGCTTTGGGGGAATTCAGCAGTGAGTGAGAAGTTGTGTGCTTTTCATTGAAGTTGAGTAGAATTGTCTGAGACCTTTCCGATGCTCTCTGCTGGGAGAGAGAAGATCCTCTTTTGAGTCTGCGGGTGATTAAGGGCCAACTCAGCACTGATGTCATAATCCACATCCCTGTAGCTGCAACTTGTTAGGTGGTCTGACTTGCTTAGCTAGCCCTGCCCATCTTTGGTATGTGTGTGTGTGCGTGTGTGTGCGTGTGTGGGCGGGGGGGGTCCACGTTTGATAAATTATTATTAGCTATCTTAGTCTTTTGCTGTTACATTTATTTAATGGAGTCCATCTTTCCCACTACACGATATGTGTATTTCACTGTATGTGGAAGACAACATCCAGACATTAGTTAGTATTGCTGTTTGTATGTGGGCAGAAGGTTTTTTGTTTCATATTTAAAGCATATTTATATGCGATTTTATTTTTTTAATGTTTCCTAGCTGTGAGGTATAGGAACCCCAGCAATATAAGACAGTGTGGCCTGATGGTTTGACTGAGACAACAACTTGTCTTGCAACATCACAAAGAAAAACATTAATTATTCTTTTATTGATGCATTCGTAGTAGCTGCTGAACACATGTTGTTGCAGATGCAAATGAACAGACCTGGACTGTTTGAGTGCAGTGCAACAAGTTGTAAACACAAATCGTCATGATGTTAAGTTGATATAGTGAGCAGATAGTATGTCCTATAAAAACACCCTGCACACATAAAGAAACATTCGTTCATTTGGTGCTATCTTTTTTTGACACCTGGTGAACTGTTTGGTTCTTAAACTGCTATGTTCACCAGCTAGAAAATCATATCCACACAAAAACTGTTGCTAGAATCTGCAGTGCGTCTAAAAAGCTCATTTCTCTGCTCTCTGGCTTACAGTTTATTTTGTCAAAGTACTTTGTTTCTTAAACTTGCTTCTTGTTTTACCAATAATATTTGAACAACTGGCTTCATTGTTGCTATTTGATCCTTGATTCCATGTTTTAACATTCTAATGTTGTGATTGCTGTTAAATTTCAGGAGAGACATACCAAGTTTATCATGAACTTTATTCAAGACGACATTCTGAGTGTTTAATGCTAATTTACCTTGTAAACTGTATTTCACATTGTGTTTTGTATTGTATTAACACTTTAATAGTCAATCAGTCCTCAAACACCAACACAACACACCCCGTGTCTGGGGGACCCAGGTATGGGAGCCAGTGGAAAACAAGAAGGGTGTTTGTTTTCTTGTTTTATGACCTTGTTGCTAATAACGTGGGGGTCATGGAAAATTCTTCACCCGTAAAACCATAAAGGTATTCATGGGTAGATATAACTTCATTATCAGTCTGTTATGAAGATGTTTTTCACAGACATTAGCTGGGAAATGGGGAAGAATGTAAAGAATCCAAAAAATACTAAATATAAGTTTTCTAGCCCATGCTATTAAACTTAATAACACATTTTGTATTGTAAGTATATGTTTGGATGCATACATTTTGAGTTTAGTTCCACAAGACATATTAGATCACAATCAATATATACATAATCTTTTTCTAAAATGGAAGCTTCTCCAACAGATTAGCATCAACTGCTCTGCAAAGTATATAACGACCAAGTTCGATATTTTCAGTACTTCTATGATATTTTTTTAAAGGTAACTAATAAAGGAAAAACATAGAATATTTACTTTATTTTTTACCAAAAAAATCATGACATTAATACCACATTCAAAATCTTGAAATGCAACTGTTTTAAAGTCTGGTCAAGTGCATTTACAGCAAAAGGTTAGGGTTAGGGAGGACCCTTAATAAACTGATGCTGCATATGCTAAGGGACCCTGTTCACGTCCTGTAACTTTGCAGACATGAGTACACAGACACTGGAAATCTGAGATCCACTCCTGATTAAAACTATAGACCTAAATTCACCCATGGCTCTGATATGCAACTTCATTTTTTTAGCTGCAGGAAAGCAGTGGGAAATAAAAAGGAGCTCATTTCTGGTGTCTTTTGACTGTCCTCAAAACTAATTAAATACAGCAAGACTGCTTGAACAGCACAAACAGAGCATCTCTCAGGCATCTCTTCTGTTGTTGGTATTCATATTCTTTATCTTTTAATAACATAGTTCTCCTGTTGAATCTCTAAAAGGTAAAAGGTTCTTTAAAGGAGTTTTTTTTTTTTATATCCAAAGTCCAATCTGAAAGTATACTTGTCCCAACTACGTCTGCATCAGCTACTTATCTTCTTTGAACGGAGACAGAACTTTTGATCAGTCCTTTGTCAGGATCAAATGGTCTAAATTTAACTTAATCTGCTCTTGTAGGAGTCATTATGACAACGCTGTTAACTGTTGGTCACCCGAGTTCTTGAAAATTAAAAAAAGTAGTTACATGCTTTGGGTTAATAATGACCATGAGCTGCATGGCAGCTTGTGTCACTGATAAAATAGAATAATCTGTTCCATACACTAATACGTAAACAGGACAGATGACTAAAGAGAGATGACTGGAGAAATCCATTGACTAGAATTTTGGTAGGTGTAGAAAAGGATAATTTCTTGGGTTAACCAAAATTGCTACTTTGCTAGGTTAGGGGACATTCCTGTTTAAACCAGCATGACTCTCTCCCTTGTATATCACAAGCCCAGTTTACAAAGACATGAGATTTCTCTTTTTTTTCTTTGAAAGATTTTTTTTTCTTTTTCATTCATAAAATCTCCCCTCCATATGAGCACTTTTTAAATAAAAGGGCATTCAAATGACAAACAAAAACACAACTGAAGACTGCCATCAGGATGCCAATACAACAGGTAGTGAAATTACCACAAACCCAAGCCTTATTATTGGTTCTCATACAACTCGACCGCGTTGTGTGAGTGTTAGATTACATATGAATGATGCGCTCTGATGTCTCTGTTCCTCATTGACGTCAGAGAGTGACTCAAACATAAATTTATGCGCAAACATGTAGAAAGTCCTTATGTTAGCACCCTCACTATATTTCCTCATGTCTCCCAAGAGAAAAAACAGTTCATGCTTTGAAACACTGTTAATAACAGCACACACTCTCTTGTCTACATGAAAACACTGCAAACGGAGACTCTAAATATCTTCAGCCTTGCTTTAGTTTATCAAATTATCCATTGCAAGGACCAAACATGACAGCTGGGTGAACAACAGGTTTATTTGCATAGAAAGACCATGTTTTGATAAATACTTGTGTATGAGTGAACAAGACATAGGTCTGCATTTATCCCTAACTGATATCTGTCAGTTCCACTTCACTTGCTCTCCAGTCCTGCCTTTGCTCTATCTATGTTTGCCTCTGTTACATGCCCACATATTTGCCTGTTTCCTCGAACACTACTGTTTTGTTTTTACTTTAGCTTCTGTATTTCCCTTTCAGTCTTGGTTTTGCCTCAAATGTTCTAACAGAGTGTTATTGACTGCCTGTTTTTAGCACTGTATGTTATTAAGGCTTGCCTTTTGTATTTGCAACCCGCCTGCCTCTTGTTTTTGCATTTGGGTCCTCTTTTGAACTTCTAAATGTGACACACTTGGCCCCCTTCAAATACGGAAGACTATGTATTTGTCATTTGGGGAATTTTTCTAGAAGGCCTGAAGCCCTCATTTTTCTTCTGATGGCAGTCTCCATAAAGCTGCAGATATCTAAAATGGGCGGAACAGTTTCACAGTGGTTAGTACTGCCGCCTCACAGTAAGACTGTCCCTGGTTCATATCAGGCTGAGGGCCTTTCTGTGTGGATTTTGCATGTTCTCCTTGTGATCACAGAGGTTTCCTCTGGGCGCTCCAATTGCTCAGTCATTAAAATGATAGATTAACGCAGTCAGTACCCTTGACCAAGTTACTGGCTCCGATCTGCAGTCTGTCGGCTGCCCACTGCCCCTCAGGGATGGGTTAAATGCAAAGAACAAATTTTGCTGTACACTGTACATGTGACAATAAAGTCAAATGTACTTTACTCCACTTTCCAGCAACTACTAAAGGGTCACTTCATTGAAATCACATAAAGAAAGCTCTTATCTAATGAAAGCTTCTATTCTTGGAAATAGTTTGGAGTTTTTCTCCATTTTTCATGAAAATGTCAGAGATATTAGCTTTCACCCTTATGCAATGGAAGTAAAAGGTATTTTGTTAATGGTGCTCACAGCAATGGAAAAAAACATTTCAACTCGTTTAGGAGATTCCAGAAATAATACTCCAGTTGCTCTTGCTAGAATTCATAAAAATCTTTATCAATGCATATTTGGCTGTAAAATATGGATCATGTGCACTATTTCACTTTTTATATTGAAAACATATAGCACTTCAGTCAATGTCATTTGCAGTGGTTGTTTCTCTTGCCTTGTCTATTTGTCAGTCTTTCTGTTGTGGAGAGAATTAAATCAAACATCCTAGAAAATATGATTCTTTTCTGCATTCTGAGGAACTTTTTGAATCCATCAAATCAATCCCAGGACTTGTGAATTACAGTCTGTTTTGTTTTCATCAAACACATTCAGCACTTGAGTAGCGGATCTTTTTAAATTCAAAGAGTGAGTGTATGTCTACAACTTCATTATATCCCTCTTTTCTTTTGTAATATCTGTTACTCTGTTTTTAATATGCTGTCCTAACACTGCATTACAAGTACTCTCTCTTTGCTCTTTAACAGGATTTCTAACAGGCAAGAGGAACAAATTTTACAATTAAGTAACTACAGACCCTCTCCATAGATGTTTTATAAATGCAGCAGCACACAAATTCATCAAATCTACTATTAATCTATTGGAAATATTTTCACCAAGCATAAACTAGTATATTTAAACACATTCTCAGTCTCAACTCCTCATAACAGCAGCTTGTTTAGGACCCTTTTACGTCACTTTTTAAAGGTACTCCTGTTTATCCATTTAGCATCTGTTTGCAATGTGCAGTGTCGACCTGTGATAAAGCCTTTCCAACGAGCAATTAACCTAGAGAAACAGTTGCAGATTTGTTGCATTTAGGTACCAAAACTTCTTGGTTACATTTAAATGAATAAACTACTTGGTCAGGTTTTGGAAAAATATGTTGACTTTTACTTCACTGGAACTCCAAACCTTTCTCATGACTGAGAGTTTTGTGTGATTCACCACTTGACCCTGACCTAGCCTCAGAGGGTCTTTTTTCCTGTTTTTACTTATCTTACACTGTGGTTACCTGAAGGCCACATGCATCACGTAAGGTGTTCCACCTGCTTGAAAAAGTGGTGCCCAGTGGTCCTGACCAAGCTGCCTTATACAATGAGTTGAATGTAAGATCAGGTTGCATATCTAGCACTCTCCTCCTCATGACTTTCTGATTCTTGTACCCTGAAGCCGCCAGTTCTCAGCTGAATCCTGTGACTCCACTTTCCTCTCAGTCTTCCACCCTTCTCTCAGACTCAGAGCATGAGACATCTTCATGTGTTTTTTTTTTTTTTGTTGTTGTGTCAGAGAAAAACATTCAGATCTGAGCTGTGGGGAAAAGAGGAAAAGATGCCCTACAAAACAGCAACAAAAACTGCAGTTCTCTGTTCTTATCCCAACTGAGAAAAGTAACAGTTTAGCCTCTGGTAATGTCTTTGGTGGCCTCTCCTGTGTCTAATTAAAAAGGCTGGCATTTTATTGACTACATACAAAAGCAGTGATTGAGGTGATTTTCATCCCAAGCTGTGCTAGCTCTTTGGGACAATCACAACACTTTCAAGAACTACATTTTCATTTGATCTTGTTTCAACTCAACCCAGCACCTTAGGGATGTAAACGCAGCATAGAAAAGAGAGACACAAGACCAGCACAGGTTGTAAATGTGATAAATGAGAGGGAAGATGAAGTGGGGGCTACATGGATGGATAAAAGAAAGCTCTGATAATCTGTCTCCACATCTGGTAGCTCCCTTTTGCCAAATGTGACTTGAGCCAGAGTGTCAAGAGGGATACATTGCACTGATTCAAAGCGGGCATGGATTAGAAACCAATAAACCAGCACTGCCACTGATTGATGGCGCCAAAAGTCCATTCAAAAGCATTCATATGTTTTCACACACAGCAGCTGTCCCATATTAATCCAATGTAGTGAACAATAAACACCCCATCATGCTCTGAATTACAATTTAAAAGTCACAGTGATCTGTTCTGAGAGGAATTACAACCACATGTACTCTTGCTTGTAAGAAAGGGGGAGAGAAACAGGAAACAATGAGTTTCCTCATAAAAACACATGTTTTGAACCATGGCTCTGCATCAAAGCAGGTCAGCTGTTCAGTTGTTCAGCCACTTTGTTAATCAGTGTTTTAATTTGGTCGTAAAAGCTATTGCCATGAAATTTTGCACAGGCATTCATGGTTCACAGAGGCTGATCCCCTGAATTTTTCTATATGGCATCACCAAGAGGCTGACTGTTTTAGATCCTGGTAAAATGTTTTGAAAACAGAGTTATATGAGAAGATTGATATTGCTCTCATGTCTGTATTGTAAATATGGAGCCACTATCAACAACTATTTTATTTTAGCAAAAGAAAACTCGAAATGGGGGGAAACTACTGGTTTTGGTCTTTCAAACAGTAATAAAATCCACCTCTCAGCAACCCTCAAAATCCACCAATTAACTTGCTATATCTAGCTTGTTAAATCCATACAAGACACCCAGCTAGTTTACTTTTACATGTTCACTTCTATCAATGACTATTTATCTTCAGAGGTGAAACCCAAACATCTCAATTGTAGAAATTGGCTGCAGTGCAACCACATACATAATTTCAGGCAACTGAACAAAAAACAAAGTCTATTTTAAAAAATCAGTTACAAAAAACTCATGAGGTAAGCAGAAATGCAACAATCACTGAAGTTTGGCTGTTAGGCCTTTATGTCCGTGACTCCCCGTAACACGTTGCGTATTGCGCTGTGGAGACAGTAGGAGGATTTTGTTACCATGGACAGACTTAGGCTCTGCCAAACTCTGTCTGACTCTATGGCCTACTAAGCTTACTTCTGAGAGTACCTTCATATTAATCCTACTGTACAGACATGAGAGTGTGCCATTTACAGCAGAGTAGCAAATGTTGGATGCTAACAGCCTAAATGAAGATGATTAACAAAATATAAATTATACCCTGTAAACATAAAAAAAACTGCGCTATCATTCTGAGCATGGTCACATGCAGATGTTGGCATAGCTCCTTGTGATAGCTGCTTGTGATATCTAATCCATAATAGCATCCATCCATCCATCCATCCATCCATCCATCCATCTTCTACTGCTTATCCGGGGTCGGGTCACAGGGGCAGCAGCCTAAGCAGGAAAGCCCAGACTTCCCTCACCCTGTCTACTTCATCCAGCTCTTTATGGGGGATCCCGAGACGTTCCCAGGCCAGCCAAGAGACACAGTCTCTCCAGCGAGTCCAACTTACTGCTGGCACAGGTCATACAGGGAACGGACGGCCCGTATCAGGGGGTCTGACACCCCATTCTCCCGGAGAACCCCCCACAGGACTCCCTGTGGGACATGGTTGAATGCCTTCTCCAAGTCCACAAAACGCATGTGGACTGGTTGGGCGAACTCCCATGTACCCTTGAGGACCCTGCTTAAGGGTTTAGAGCTGGTCCACAGTTCTACAAAAAAGGACAAAAACCGCATTGCTCCTCTTGAAGGAGGTTTGACTACCTGGCAGACCCTTCTCTCCAGTACCCCGGAATAGACCTTACCTTGGACCTTAATAGATAGGGAGGCTGAGGAGTGTGATCCTGCTGTAGTTGGAACACAGCTGGTTCCTCTTCTCAAAGAGAGGGACCACCACCACGGTTCGCCAATCCAGAGGCACTGCCCCCAATGTCCAAACAATGTTGCCGAGTCAAGTCAACCACGACAGCCCCACAACATCCAGGTCTCACTGTCGTTGCCAGAGTGAGCATTGAAGTCCCCCAGAAGAACGAGGGATCCCCATAAGGAGTACTCTCCAGCACTCCTTCTAAGGAATCCAAAAAAGGTGGATACTCTGAACTACTGTTTGGACCATAGGCACAAACAACAGTCAGGATCCCTCCCCCCATCTGACTCAGAACCATTTGTCTTATTCATCATAAGCGGTTTTATGAACTACACTTTGTCTGCCCCCCCCCCCCAGGACCTGTTTGCCATGGGTGGCCCAACTAGGGGCATAAAGCCTCTGACAACTGAGCTCCCAGGATTATTTGGACATGTAAACCCCTCCACCACGATAAGATGGTAGCTCAGGGAGGGGTCATAATAATAATATCATAATACTGTATATACACCAGGCAACATGTAGACCTCAGTGAATTCCCAGCATAATGTATAATTCAGATCCTTTCATATCCATAGTGATACCCCTATGAAGCCCATCACTCCTCACCAGCACATTTTGCCTCAGCATATCAGACAAGGGACCGACATTTTCAGTTCCTGAGCAGCAGAGACAATAAGGCATTTCTTTACAGCAATGCCGCCCAGGGCCGAGCAGGTCTGAGAGATATTAAAGCAGAGTGACAGATCTAATTATCACCTCCTCACTTCTTGTGCTCCAACTCTGTTGAAAAGTATTACATTACATCAGACGTCCTATGCCCTCAAACTAACTTTCACCTTTGCTAATAACTAAGAGTGTAGTTATCTGGAATACCTGCTGAGGGCATGTCTCAGAATAGACAGAAAGGGATTTGCAATAAGGCCGGATTTATAAAAATGTGGGACCATCATTTTTTCAGAGGTTGTTGCAGCAACTGTGCAAACGCCCCCTACTTTGTATCTGTCACCTCATCCCCACTCTTTCCATGTTTCTCATTTTCTTTTCTTCAGAATACATAGTTATCCAGAGTCACTCCTGCAAAAATTTGGAGCTGTCACAGTTCCCTGCTGATTCTCCACCCTCTCCTCAGTTTCTGGATTGTGTGGGGTTCCACTGCTACTCATATTGCAAATGGCCTTGTGATGGGGCTCCAGGGACTATGCTGAAAAGGAGGTTTTGTTTGCACACACGCGCCAAGCAGCTCTCTCACATAATACCAACTGCGGGAGACCCACTTTGCTGACCTCCCCGCCACTCGGCATCTGCTGCCAGACTCTCTTTCACTTCTATACAAATCACTTGTAAAGAGGCAGCAGGCTCCACTCGGCTAGCAGGATGTTATGTCGCCCCTGTGGATGGTGTATGGCTTACACCTTGCTGTGCCATTACTCCAATAAACTGCTTTCTGTTGTGTTATCTTCTTTTGTCTCTATCCTTATTTTTCATGACACTCTGTGTTTTTAGACTAATGTATTCTTTGTGTGAATCAGTGTGCGCCCCTATGTGCTCACATATGCATCCCTGTAAGATGTACGTAATTCCTTTCCAACAGCGGTTGTCGTGGAAACCTTGGATAGGTCTGGCCTCCAGCTGTTGTGAATGACTGAAGCATGCTGGGACATGTGGCTATGAGAGCTGGTTAATCATCAGCCACCATGTCAGATATGCAGCCACATGTCTGATGTCACTCTGATGGCTGCACTCAATTTTCAAAACCCTGAGCCAGATTATTTTATGCAGAGACAGACAGATATGTCAAAGGTGTCACAGCTAAAATGATGAGACACTAATGAACACCTAAAATATGTATACAGACGTGTTTCATCTCTTCTTTTGTCTCACCTTTAAAGTGCATAAGCTGAGCTGAACTGAAGCCTCCAGATGCCATCTATTCACACAGATGATGATTTCCATCTTTGATTATGTGCTTTTACTTAGAATAAAAGAATAATCATAATAATTCCATGTACTCTGTACATTGTCAAACAAGAAGGATTTTGCCGTCTTTGTTCCGTTTGGTTTTTTCGATACTGCTTTATCCCTACTTTTATTATAATCATCTCATATTTAATACATAAGAAGCATTAACTTGAATGAGAATCAACTTATAGGCATGTATGTATACACATACAAGGAATTTGTCCCCAGATTCTAGGAGCTCTGAATGTGCTTAGTCACAGCAAAGAACAAAAAGGAAGAAAGAGTAAGCTACAAACAGACATGGACAAATGGACAACAGCTAAGGCAAGAACAACAAAACAAGGCTGAAATGACTATAACTAACTATGAGCAAACAGGTATAGAAATAGATAAGTATAATACTCCCTGTATATAGAAAACAACAAATCAATTACCCCCTAGAGTAAGCTGTCCATAAAAAGGTCAGTTTGTTTGGGTTGACTGTGTGCACATGCTTGTAAACAGTCCAAAATGTGTAGGTGTGTGCCAACAAATTTGGAATGAAGGTTGCATGTATAGTCTAGTAATTTGTGTACATAGTTGCTTTATGAATGTTAATACATACATGCATACACATACATGAATTGGCTCATGACTGCCTGCCCATGTTTACTTTGAACAGTAAATTAATAATAAGATTAATTTAATTACATTAACTGGTACAGTTTAACAACATTATTCTTTAGTCACAAAATCAACAGACAGAGTAAAAAAAATGTAGGCAAATAATGACAACTATGCTGTAATACTGGCTAACCTGACTTTTAGAGTGGATCAAGGATGACAGAAAAAGATAGAAGAAACACAAACATTTCATCTTCCAAGTATTGTCACAAAGCATCTATAACTTCTTCTAAATCTGCTGGAATCTGCTACAATTCTACTGGGTATTTATGCCAGTGAAATACAACAAATTTCTGCAAAACAACAATATCAAAGATGTGGCTGCTGAACAGCAAGTCACTGAAACATTTGCCAAATTGGGTAGAGACAGTTTCTGTCAGCATTCTGCATAAAAAAGAGGGAGGAAATGGCAGTGAATGTCACTTAACCAGCACTTCCTCAAACCAATATGACAAAACAGTGTGTCTTTTTCATTACCTTCCAAGGCGATGAACATTAGATTTTTCTGTCCTGGCTCTGATTCAGTGCCTTCAAAAACCAATACTATCAAAAAAAGTATTTATGAAACCATTTTTCATCTGCCACCTCTATGGTTATAGTTTAATTAAGTTGAGGCAACTTAAACTATTGAGTAATTTTGTGGAAAAATGTGGTCATGGTTAAAAGATGCTTAGGGTAACGTTTATTGTGGGTAGGAAATGGGATGTGTGGTTCCTGGTGTCAAAGTTGGACACTTTGTCAAACCAACCATTCATCCTTAATTATAGGCTATGCAGCACTACAGCAACATAACAGTACTTTTTTTTAAATTCAAACAGTCATTATTCACATTGACATAAAATGTCACCTGACAGGAAAATGCAAACATACTGTAGGCTGGTTTCCTGTAAGAGTGTCAGCAAACAACTAATGATGTCAGTATTTTTGTGGAAACACCTTGGAACCAACTGTTCATGTATTGAAAGCACATGTGTTGTCAGAAATCCACATTAATATACTGGATCCATTCACATATCTGCAGCCTTGACTCTTGTGAAAACACCAGATAACTCCAAAAGAATTCTTCAATATCCAAGGTTTAACATAAGCACACCAAAACTAAGCAGAACAAAGCAGAAAAACATCTTTTGATTATGCTTGACAATATACATGGAGTCTATACTAGGCATAAAACATAGAAACTGTCACAATGGCAATACAGTGAAGTTGTATGCAGTGGGGGGGGGGGGGGGGGGGGGGGGGGGGGGGGGGGGGGGGGGGGGGGGGGGGGGG
>JAQNCA010000024.1:23672079-23696305 GCA_029783725.1 Acanthurus tractus | reverse complement strand
CTTACTTCCTCTTTATCATTGTAGGACTATGGGAATATAACAGCAATGCATTTGATTGTCAGTGTTTCTAAAGAATTATTATTAACACACCCTAAGGATATCTATCTATCTATCTATCTATCTATACTCTGCAATATACTGCATTTTAACCAATGAGAGTTAAGTCGAGTTCCTGTTTCTTCCAGCCTTGTCTGGATTTGACCACCTGATCGTTCTAATTAAAGACCCAGGATTAATCCAATTAGTTAAAGAGGGACAGACTAAGACAGCAGGAAGAAGAGGATATAGCTCCCTCTCTTCGGGATCAAGGGCAAACACCTCACGAAATTACTTTTTCTAAGTGTGTGCTTCAAATAATGCCTTAATACCTGTTGGCTCACCATGTAAATTTTAACATTTAACAGGTGAGTCTTTCTGCCCATATTAAACCTCCCCAGAAATGCCAGAGTGCATGATCTTCCTGTTTTTAAAGTCGTGATATTCATACTGAATTCATACAGTCTTAACTTCCCCTGTAACAACATGGAACAAAACAATTTTGTTATCAATAAAGTTTGCTATTGATTTGATACCAGTGTGCATTTTGTATAACTTATGAACTTTATTCTACAGTTCTTTTATACAGCTTAAACTTTGTACATGTCGGAAGTTTTTCCTCCCTGTTTGAGTGAATTCTAATGCCAAAAAAGACTGAACTCAGTCTCAAGCACCTTGCCACACAGTTCTGATGGAATGGGCTACATCAAAATCACCTTGTAAATAGAGGAGAACGCCTCTATGGTCACATTTTATAGTTGCCATTGCAACCCACTGCCATGCCTTAATGTAAACAAGTGTGACGATTTTGTTGGCGCTCTGTTTATTTGGTGCTCCATGTTCTTGTAAGAGCCAGGCGTTAATAACATGCTCTGGTATTTCTCTGATAACAACATTGGTGAGAATAAGAACCCAGTTCCATGGCAATTTGTATGTTTTTAAAAAAAAAAAAAATCTTGTAATTAGGCATATGCATATGGGCTCACCCGCCCCTAGGAGGAATGAGCAAAGGCAAACAACATTGCACACTTTCTTATACAGCTGAATGTTTCAGTGCATCATGCCATTCAAAAAGTGCATCCTCTTAGTACAGTCTCTCTCATTCTTTTATCAGTCCGTTTGTTCCAGCATCTTTCATTTGTCCTCTTTTAGCTGAGTTTGCCAGGTTTCATTATAGAGAAACCAAACTTCCTGCACCTGTCCCTGAAACAGCAACCCTGAATATCAAAGCCATGTAGGAAAATGAGCATCAGAGTGCAAAATACAGAACATGCCAACTCTCAGGTGGTCTGATAGGTTATTAGCGTAATTATACTAGAAACAAAATTATAGTTGAGTACATCCACTTTCCTCACAGATGTGGGTTTGCTCTATATCAAATACTTTTACTGACCCCTGCCTTTCATGACTCCTTTGGAAAATATGGTGTTATGCATGCATGCTTGTGCACCAAAATGGCTACTCATACAATTCAATGAAATAGACCCATTAAATAATGTTAAGCACTTCTCTATAGTTATAAGAAACCAAAATGTTTGCTTTGGAAACTGTCTGTTACTTTGCTTTATTGACAGCATATCCCATCAGTGAACACTCTGCATGATATTTCCAAGAACTTCTCCATTCTGTTGAGTTCCGTCCCTAGAATCACATGATAATGATTTTGCAATCAGTGCAATATTCATACACCAGTTCTGTTTTTTTGTAACATAGATACACACTGAATCCATGCATATCGAGTGCTTGAACTCTATTCCTAACTCAGTGTGCATTGACTGTTTGACTTCTTTTAAGTTCTTTAAACATTAGCAAGCTTTCTGTACTCTATCCAGCCTGAAATATCACTAGTTAGAGAAGACATCAGTTATTTGATTCAATATAATAAGTTAGAGATGGGTTAACAAGAGTATTTTAAAAGCAATGCATTTTACTTATTAGTAAGATACTGAATGACCTGATTATCAAACAAACAAACCTGACCTGATTCCCCCTGTACAAAGATATGACAGGACATGAAATTTCTGTAGCAATAGTTACTTTATATAAATAGCAGACCAGTGACCGCCTTAATAGATCAATTAGAATCAAATAAACAAACAAGTTGTCATAAACTTCCTGCAGTCTTGTGTCTAGAAAGTTGTGTTTACAAGTGAATGGGAAGTGTCCCCTAATCTCAATGGGAAGAACTCAACTTGATTTTACAGTAAAGGAAACATGTTGCTATGGTGACACACAGCCATTGAAAGCAAGCTTTTGATAGCTGCTGCTCATCTTTCTAGAATTGAGACCCAAGAGCAAAATTACAGAGTTTCATATTTAACTCTCTCTGTGATGTTCCAGAATTGAAACGTGATTTGCAGATACATACAGGTATGAGAAAAGTGCAGTTTACTGAGGAACAGATTATGCTTTCTAATGTTTCACCACTGTAAACTGTGGTTCTCAGGTGTGAAGCACCAGAGCACATCTAAGCAGTGTTTGCTGAGTTGGTTGCATAATTGAGTCTGCTGAGTGTGTGGGAGCTCCACTTCTGTGCTCCCGATTGACTGAAAGTGGGCCAGTGTCTGAGGCTGCACAGGCTGATTCGATGGAGCGTCTGGCTGCATTCGATGTGAATTGGACTCAATATCCAATGCAAAGTAGAAACTGACACTGTCGAAATGCAACATGGATAAGTTTCTTCAGTTCCTAGAATCAGATGAGATCCTAGAAATGCCATGGGATCTGTCCTCAAGTTATTGACCCTCAAGTAGAGACGATAGATATTTAACATTGGATGTGAATGGCGCATTGAATTTTTTTTACCGTTTGCATTTACCCCTTTTCTTTTTTCGTTCTGTCTCTTTGTGCGTGAGAGCTTGAGGACAGAGCTTTAATCACGCCTGGACAGTTGCTATGAAGTGACAGAAGCATATGTCTCAGGGTCAGGTGGCATTGTTAGGAGTGTGTGTCACTGGGGTCCATTTTATCCTTACTACTTCTGACTAAAGGCAGCGTGTTCTGGGGCAAAAACCTGTCACTTACATCAACATGCAAGGGGTAGATTCCCTGTAGCCCTAACCTTACTCTTTGTCCACCAATTGTGCAAAATTATGCATGTGTATCTGTGTGTGTGTGTGTGTGTCTTCAGTAGGCCCTTTCATCCTCATCCTCAGGACAGGTCACCTTAATGGCAGCACCCACATAATGACTTCCAGCCAGTTCTAATAGCATCTTGCCTGCTTTCAGTCAATACATACTGCATATCACTACGCCTCCCCACCAGCCTGCTCTCTTTCACTGCCAAAGAAGCATCACTAGATTACATTGTGCTCCATTGTATGCAGCCTCACAGTATTATTACTTATTGATTACTGTTGTGTAATCCTGCTCATGAAGAGAATGCGGTAACAGCAGGAAGACGAGTGGGTCGTAGTGGATGACGTCAGCCAGACTTCATCATCTTTGCTGTCTCACCTTTCACTGCCAGGTCATCAATGTGTGAATTATTGATAGCAGAGTGTCTCTATTGTAGGCAAGTCAAAGATAGAAAACTAGAGAGAGATATTCCTTTAGATGGTAGCTTAGGGCCATATTTTATCAAGTGTGTAATGTGTTTATGATGTTTTATGCTTTGACTCTGTTCTGTGTTGTACCTGCCTGTGAGACAATCAAGTTAGTTACATTTAAGTTCAGTTAAACTTACGGAATATCAAAGTTATGATTGACATTTTATAGATTAATGATTGATTAATCTCCGCAAAGTTACACAGACGAATTGATCATCTCTAGAGCCTTGCAGGATGGCAAATACCACCAATATCAGCTTAGTTCCTGTTGGTGTTGATTCATACTTCTCAATTAAGCATTTAAAATTTGTTCAGTGACTTGAATACGTCTAAAGTTGTGCTTAGAGACAGTTGAGGCAATTCAATTTTAGTAGGCATGATTAAGAATTGAAGTATAATTTTCCTTACAAAGGAAGAAAAATAGCTGTTAGTAAAATGTGGCAAATGGAAACTGGCCAAAAAAATGGTGACATCAACAGCTTAACTTGTTGTTGAACTACATTTTAAGTGAAAACTGTATCAGTGGAACTCTGCATGTTACTTTGTGTTTCAGTCACATACTGTAGCCTCTCCTACATTAATTTTTGGGTTGAAGTTAGAGTTTAACCAGGGTTATATTTTCAAAGGTTAGCTCTGAAAATCCTAAAAGATAATATTTTTGCCTGATCTGAAATCAGACTTTTCTTCCAATGTTATCACAAACTGTGCCAGCTACTGAGGCGGTTCCTGTGGAAATATTGGACTTGAATTTTAGTTTTGCCAACATTTTATCATTCTTGGTACAAAGTAGCAGATCTCAGTGACATCATGAAATGTCTTTGAAAAGCCAATCTGGTGCTGGACACAAGATGAAACCAGCTAGCATTAAAACAGCTTTGCGGATGAATGAATAAATAAAACAAAATGGCAGCTCATCCTATTTTTAGGTTGTTTTAAAACAGGCTAGCATTAAATTAAAAGCTCACACTCAACTGCAGATTCTAATCTAGAGTAAACACTTTTGAATTATAGGATCACCTGAAAATGCTTTGACTGTTGTCCTGATGGAAACCCCGCTGCCATGCAACATTGCCATGGCCACGAGTCGTCTATCAATGTATCAACAGCGCAGCATTAGATTAGTCATGTTGTTGCCTAGCAGCCAACAACCCCTTTGGTTGCCACCAACATATTGAGCGATGAGTCTGTAATGAGCGTCCCTAGGTAGAATAGCTGCCACAGCTACAGTTACTATCACCGCCACAGTAGTATTGTCTCTGTCATTGAGCCACACACAGCTTATTGAGTTTCACACACACGGCCTGTTCCTGTATAGCATCTGTCAAGCATGTATAAACGCACACACGATGAACTCTGGAGATCAGTCGGAAGAGGAAATGTAATACCCTGTAAACTGCACTGTAAAAGGCCCATAAGCTGTGGGCTTCTGCAAGTGCACAGTGATTCTAAAGCCATCTTGCTGTATTTTTAAGCATCTAAATGATAATATGCATGATAAATGATTGCTATTATCACGTGATTCATTTCACAGTTGGTGTTACATCAGGCTGAAATGCCATTTTGTCATGAGTCAGTGGGATTGAATACATCACCCAGGCGCTGCTGTGTAAACATCATTAAGATGTTGTTTGTCATTGCCCTCAGGCTTGTTGGCGATGTTGTAAATGACACCTTCAAGAGATCTATGGAGAACCAAATCAAATGAAGAACTGGAGCATGAACAGTTTCATTTTACACCGTTAACCTTTTGTGAAAGAGAAAAACTTGTGCCTCTGTCTCTCCGGTTAATGATTGTTCCAAGGGAACAGAATTAGTGTTTGAGCCTAACAGTCAACATGACATGAAAAAATATATTTGCCTTTTTTTTCTAGATTGTTTTGGTGAAGGATCTAAGTAATAGCAGTGCATTAACATTAATTTGCTCTACATTTTTAGACAGTGATGGCTTTCACTTTAGATACGAATGTTTAAGTGTTATTTTATGTTTCACCTATATCTGCTGTGAATGGTTGCCTAATCCTAAATAGCTTAAACACATAAAGCAAACTTGTGTAGCTATTTTGCCTTAAATGAACTCATTATAAACATTATGGTGGTATCAGACTTGTAATAGGGTGGAAGATGTCTCTGTGTCAGTCAATCTGTGTCAATCTCTGTGACACACAGCATGTGTCCATTATGTTCTCTGGTTGCTCTGCAACCCTCTGATTTCCAGAGTTTCCCAGATAAATCAGAAACTGTTGCTGTTGCAGCTGTACTGGTGCTACAGTTAGCTCTGCTAGCCAGACAACTCCATGGAACACCAAGGAGTGTTTGTTTTAACACCATATCGTTGGAGCTTTGGACCACTAGGAGGAGGGGAATTCTAATGGCCGGGGCCAAGAGGGACCCAATGGAGAATTCTGGAGTAAGCGAATGAGCAACAGAACTGAAGCCAGCAGCAACACAAGCAGCCTTTGCAGCTTCAATAGAAATCATGAAAGAGGTGAAGATACAGAAGATGATGTTGATGGAGGGGAGAAAAAAGGGTCACTAAGAGGCAGAGACAGGATTGTTGATGGAAAAAAGAAACAAAAAACAGGTGTATTGTTAGTGCCAGTCAGACTTATCTTTGTTTAGGTTGAAGACACACAAGAGGATGCTAAATTAAGAAAAAGCGATAGACCAAGTGAAAAAAAGAGTAACTGTTAGACTGGCTCTCAGTCGTTGGTGAGACCCTCCCAAAATAAAAGGCTGCAGTAAAGTCACCAAGGTGGATTTCTTGCTGTTGGGCTAGTAAATTAAGAAAAAAAAGTGAAGAAAAGTTAAAAGTAGTTGGCTTGATAAATTATGTGTCTTACTTTGTTGCATTTTCATGATGTTTGGCTCTGAAAGCAAAGTTGTTGATTGACTTGTTTCTGATTTTCATCAACTAATTTTTAGTTGGTGAATGCTGAATAACAGAACTGTTAGAGTCTGGCTCAGGATACGTTAGTTTGGCATGCTGCTGTTGCAAGTTGTGTGCAACTCTTGTGGAAATTTTGATGGCCATTTAAGACATACATTTTCAGGAAAAGCATTGTTGCAGCACTGCTGAGTGTTGTTTGTAGTTAGCATGTTCATTACGATTGGCAATAACTTGGAATTTGTATTTATAACAGAAGTACTGCAGTCAGAAATGTGGGAATGCCAAATGGCTCAAAACACCAATTTCTACATTCTGTTACTGTCACGGCTACAGACTATCACACATGCACAGGCTCTCTGTATGTGTGTGTTGTGTGTGTTGTGTGTATATATCTGTGTTTCTATAAGGACTCCTAGAATGTGTGTTAATCTGGGCTTTACATAGCAACAGGTGTAGGAGATGGGCTGGTATGTGGGCTTCCTGCTACACTGCTATTGTAACTGAGTACTAAAGACTCATCTGTTACCATAGTAACCATAAGCCTAAAGTTTATATAAGGTGGAGTTTTGGGTCAATATAATTTTCCAGTACTAGTAAAAGTTTGTATCAGTATACCTATGTACACTTACAGTATGTGGGTATGGTTGGCTGCTTTGAACACTAGGGAGAGAGAGTTTAGTTCGCAGTAGAAAACTAACAGGCTATACCCTCCATATGCTACTCATTGGTTTTTTTAACAACTCACCACACCCTGTAAATGTAATGGTGCATTCAAATCCAGGCCTTTTGGCACACATTTCAAAAATACCAAACACTAATTATCTGATAATAATATTTGACCTTATTTTATACAATGCAGCTAAACTGTTACCTAATGAGGAGTATTAATTTGGAGAATACCTTTTACAGTTGTTTCCCAGAACCAGGAAGTCATTTGCCTACAAAATGCTCAGCAAATATTTACAAAGTTTACCCCCCACCTGTAAAATCCTTTTTGGATGGTAAACCACTTAGCTTATGGTTGGTGAATAAGTACAACACAACTCTAGATAAAAACACACACTGATGCACACACAGGAACACACACACAGCTCACCTCTCTCCCCGTGGCCAGCCAAATGAACTGGGGAGAGATTAGCTTACTACTCCACAGAGGTGTTCATTGGTGTATGACAGGTATTAGCAGCACACAACCATGTGTATTGTGATGAGGGATTGGAGCTGTTGTGTTGTGTGTTGTTATTAGTGTGATAAAGACCTCTACTCTCCGGGGCAGAGGAGTACAAGCTCTTCACTTTCTGTTTGTTCATAATAAGACATCCTTGACCTTTGGCTAAATTGCTCCTTTGAGGCTGTTTAAACTGTTTTTTTCCCAGATAACACACACATAAAGCTTTGTGCAAAAAAAGGGGTTTTTTTAAAGGCAGTTGTCAGATTGATGTTAACAAGAGCCATTTTAGGCCCTTATACATTAAGGGTACACATTTCTGGTTCTGTGGACATGAGCATTCTCCAGGATTTGTGTTTCTGAGGTAATTGGAGAACTGAGAGCAGCCATTAGCCTCGGCTGTTATGGTCTGTCTAATAACCTAAAGCTACAACACAGGATTTAGAAGTAAACAGTGAAACAGTAAAACTGCTATTTAAAAGAAACATTTTTATTTTTATACTGCTTAACTTATATTAAGTTAATACAAAGGTCACTACTTTTCTGTCACATACTCATAGGCATTGTTCATACAGACTTTTGCCCTCAGCCCTCAGGCAACCTTCCATATGGGGTGTTGCCACATTGCGGCAGGGTGCCTATGAGCAGACAAAATCTCAAAGAAATCAAAAAGGTTTAGGGGTAATTGGTTTATACTCCTCTAAGGTAAGTCTTAAAAGGATATCATCACAGTACTTTTCTTTGGCTGATGCTTTTAGCCAAAGTGATATACAATAAGTGCTTTCAAACATGTGGATAGCCTGCTTTCCACAAATTACGAGAGTCAAGTACATCAACTTAGTCAAATATGCTTGACTTTTCAAAACACTTCTATCCTGCATCAGTAATTTTCTCCTCCAACTCAACATCTCAAAGCAAAATCATGGAACTGGCAAAATGCTACACACTACAGGGGTTTTACTTGATATTTGCACTTGTAAAATAGATTTAGACTAAATATAAATGTTTATGTTTCTGTCTGGTGTTCTCTCTCCTTTTAGCTCTGTTTTGCTCACCATCAACTTTTAAAGAAACATCCATCTTTAAACAACTAAATACTTAACTATGTTCACAAAAAAAGGTGCTATTTTACCTTCTGCTGTTTGGTGCTGCTCAGGTAGCATACAGTTGGTTTAACACACCTTTTATTTGCTGAAAACACCTTTCTGCTGCTGGAAAAAAGTTAAAGAGTGGTGAGACTGACACGTTGAGGCTATTTTTACTCTAAATGTGATGGGATCAAAGAGAGAAACCACATTTCTCTTCCTGCACACATTAACTTGGATAGCAGAAAGGGTTCAAATGTTAAAAAGAATGCAAAGATACTTAAATGCCATTTAATACAGTGCAGCTGCTCAGCACTTGACCCCTTTGTTACAAGGTATGAATCAGTAAATCCTTCCAATAACCTGCAAATTTAAATACCTGTAAAGCTATTGAAACTTTGAGGATGGGATGTTGTTCAAGATATTTGGTAAAAATAGAGGATTTAAACAGATCTGTCTAAACCATTCTAAAGAAAAATGTTAGTTTTACAAACTGATATTTTTCTTTTTTTAAATGGACTTAAGTAAAGCCACACAAACTGAGGTTCAAGAAGCTAGAATTTAAATCTAGACTATAAATATAATTTTGTTGTGTCTGAGTAAACAAAGGCATCTGTTGTATCCCAGATGATAGCCGCTGACTGAAAGAGTGCACTGATCGAGACCTTTAGATACGAGGGGTTGCTAAGGAACATGGGTTCACACATAGCCTGTTTCTCTCTGCAGCAGCTGCGTCTCTTCAGAGCCTGGTAATGCATTCAGCTCAATCTGCCCAGGACCATGTGCTCCAAATTCAACAACTGCTCTCCTGCGGCTCTGCTTGAGACAAAAGGCCTCAATGATGCTATTAGATTGGGGCCAGATTGAACGGTAGACACGCTTACAGGGAGAAAAAGTAAAAGGGTCGTTACTAGATAAACACAGGCGAGAGGGAAAAGAGGGAGACAAAGAAAGGGAGGGAGCACAGAGTGTGCTGTTTTTTAAGACTGGCTGAATGGTCTTATCAGGACTCCATAGGACATCTGCTGCAGTCGTCGTGTCAGCTTTCAACTGTTTGCTTGTCAAAGAGTCTCAAACATGAAAGTGGGTATAGTCTAATGTCACATAAACTAAAGACAAACTATAATTTTATATTCACAGTTACAATCGAAGACATTTATTTTGTAAGCAAGCATTTTCCATAAGGTGAAATCAAACTTCTGTACTTTCTAGCAGCATAACACATTGGAAGCTTTCAGGCTTCATGTTGCTGATTGCTCACTGATTTCTTATTTCCACTGATGGCTGGCCAAAACATTTGGTGTTAAAATAGTTCCAGCATACTTAACTAGAGTTTAATAAGGGTAGGACATCAACTTATCAATAAATCAGCTTATATATGAGGTTTTACTGATGTTTACATTGAATTATCAGTAGCTGAAATTTGAAGGAATGGGATTTCTTTTTAAGTAAATCATAGATGGTAGAAATCAGTCAGAGAAGTGACCTATTTCTCCATTGACAGTAGCTGGAATAGTCCACAATGCAACACTGCTTGGAGACATATGATGCCTTGAATCAGTAATGGGACTCCATCTTTCAGCCTGCAATCACCATTGCTATTGCCAGCATTAATGCTTTTTGGTCCTTTAAGCTGAAAGTAAAATATCAAGGTGAGATTTTTGAGGAAAAAAATGGATCACCAACTGTCAAACAACAGACAAGTTGAAAGAAAGTGGGAATGGCAATAAGATAAATTAAACCACTTGACCACAAAAACCTGGAATGTTCAAACACAAATACTGAAACTTCTGGAAAACATTAACATCCCACAGGGATGATACCAACCATATTGAAGGAGTATCAGATGATGGAATTTAAAGAATTCTCTGTCGAAACCATTCAGCTCAGTTCAGACTCAGAATACTAATAAGACTAGTTTAATGTGCCATTTTCAGCTCTGGAAATTCTGTGAAAATGCTCTGTACATTTTGTTTGTGGTAGCGCCTGTGGTGCTATGGAACCTTCACACCCAGACTCTATCTAGACACATTTACTGCCCATGCATCTAATTATGAAGTTAGTCAAGCCTTTCTTTTCGTCTTTTCTCTTGAAAAATATCATAAAACTGCAGGGTTTTGGCATGAAGCATGTTTGATATGAAATATTTTGGATGTTTATGAACTGTGGTGTTTGTTCTGGTGGTTGGCATTTTTTGGTTGACTGTTTTCTTCTACAAGAATAATTTCACAATTGTCCCAAATTCAATCATGCCTTCAATATGAAAGTGGAGTGTAGTAGGTTTAAGCTGCATTATGCTTCTAAAGACTTGGTGACAGATGTCCAACCAAATGGCTCGTGGTTGACATAGACTGTCTTATCTCGGAACACTTCAGCATGTGAATAACTGAGAACATAATTTCTTTCTTGGACATGTGTTGTAGTCTTGACCTATGTGGAAAATTGCTTTTTAAACCTGCAGGGCCTATTTTGATTATGGCTGATTAGCTTGTTACTCCGTCGCTCACAAAAAAAAAAAAAAAAATCAGCACAGAACTCAAAAATCTTTGATTATGCCGTAATATCTGATTTTGCGTTCAGTGTTGCAAAACATGTAATCAGATTTTAAACAAAAACATCAGACACTTATTATGTTGACTAAACCTCACATCCTGCCCCTAATTAGGCCCTTTTTCTTTCACATCTCTTACTTTGCTCTGCTCTCTTCGCCCTCAGATTCCCTCGGCGGCCCATTCCCATCCACGTCCCATCGATGTCACCACAAACCCAAGAGATGCCTACCTATCCAGTGTGGCACCATTGGTGGGCCCCATCCCATCAGCCCGCTTCTGTTTCATCCAAACGCCAAGGGATCCCAAATCGTCATGGATGTTGCCCAGAAGACTGTCAAGAGGCAGGCCAGTTTCTGCAATGCCATCACCTTCTGCAACAGACCTATAGCGCTGTATGAGCAAGTCCGCCTCAAGGTAATTCATGTCAGAGTTGAGTACTTGAGACTCTAAAATTCTGGGGGCTTTTAAACTGTCAAATTAATGTACTGTTTGAACATACCTTTGCATTTATGCAAAGTACCTCAATGAAGACTCAGCTACACTTAAATTTAAATCATGTCAAATCCAACATCAATCAAAAGCTGACAGTTCAAACAGCTCCATGTCAAATGATAGTCTACTTTATTTCTAACCAATTTTTAGAAAATTATCATATATTTTTAAAAATAATACCAATAAAACCAACTGTACTTCTCTTTTACCCAGATTACTAAAAAGCAGTGCTGCTGGAGTGGGGCTTTACGTTTGGGCTTCACCTCCAAAGACCCCTCCAGGATAAACCCAGACAACCTGCCCAAGTATGCCTGCCCCGACCTCGTGTCCCAGAGTGGCTTCTGGGCCAAAGCTCTGCCTGAGGAGTTCGCCAATGAGGGCAACATTATTGCCTTTTGGGTTGACAAGAAGGGCAGAGTCTTCTACCGCATTAATGAGTCCAGTCCCATGCTGTTCTTCAGTGGCGTCCGCACAGCTGAGCCCCTCTGGGCCCTCATTGATGTTTATGGTCTGACCCGCGGAGTGCAGCTGCTAGGTAAGATGGTTGAAGAGGCATAAGATGCACAACTGAATTACCAAGTAGGCAAAGCAGGCAACTACCCTGAGACCCAGGCCCTCAGGGGCCCTAATTCATTTAAGTTATTAAATTAAAGTGAAGTGGAAAGGGATTTAAATGAATAGCATGCACCATGTTATAGCAAAGATCATGTCATGGTTATGGGTCAGACTATTTCTTGGCCATGTGCTGTTGGGATATCAGCAAATAATTGTGCCCAGTCAAAATATTATCTATTCTTCTCTGCTTTTTCTCTTGTGCTGTACTTGTGCTAAGCTATGTAAATAACTGGCTGCTGGTTTAGTCTGCACGAGTTAGGAACCAGTCTTTTCATTCAACCCTCAAAAAAAGTGAACCAAAACAAATTTCCAAAAATTTTGTCGATGTCCCTTTACCTCATAAATTTATAGCAGATCACAAGGAAAAATTCTAGTTTACTTCAAGCTGGCTTTTTTTCAATTAATTTGTCCATCTTGGCAACACTTGCAGGCTAAAATCAGCATCAATATGAATGTGCCATGCTAAGCTCATGTTTTGAATGTTCATGATAACAAAGTTTAACAAAAAAAAATAAAAAAAAGCTCATACATACAGTATATTGGACATACATTGTACACAATATAAAAAAAACTGGGCAAAGCTCCACAAACCTCTGTTAGCTTTCCAAATTATCATGATGATTGCTCTAAGGCTACTTTCTGTGTAAATCTTCTGTCATCCTTAGAGGTAAGCTATTTAAATACTTCATTTTAATTTGGAAAGTTTTGAATTCTCTGGGATAAGGAACCCACTGCTCACTGTCGCTCAAGGCCAACTAATGTGTTAACCTGATAATGTGTTTTTGTGAATAATGTTATTGCTAACGATGTGTATTGGACATTTTTCAAATCTTATCTTTAATTGTCAGTTTTTACACAATTATTATCATTGTTGTCCCTACTTTCTTCTCTAGTTTTTTTTAAAGCCATGAGATGTCAAGATGTTTTCATATTACATCAGATTTTGTTAATTGTAGGTTCCACATTTCTACAAATGATGAAGCTTGTTTTCTAGTGACTTAATGTTTATCGTAAACAGGTCCTTTATAGAGGTTAACATTCCTATCTTTGTGCACAGTTAAGCCCTCAATGAAGCAATGGAATAACAATGACCAAAGGCTATCTTTATCTGACCAACATTCATGTTTACACACAAGCAGCAGGACAAACAAGCCATGTGCCTGTGCAGTATCAAGGTATGCTATGTGGCTTAACATACATGCCACAAAGGCACAGCATCGGAGAGTATGGCTAAGGCTTTGATGTGTGAGAATGTTTATACACACATTTCTTTTCCCTCGAGAGTCGCTGCTGTCATCCCCTTTGCTGCTGTAAAAATAGACCAGAGGTCACATGTCCCGGGGAGATAGCACTTTTGATTGTAATTGTGCTCTGTGTTGATTGACACTGGGCTGGTGGGGGTGGATGTTTAGGGTCTTGAGTATGAGGAACGTCATATTCATTGTTTCCCCTTTGTATTTGCTTTTCCTTTTACAAGTACTGGACCTTATGGTTCATATCTCAAAGTTCTGTGGCCTCATTCAACATAGGCTGTCCTAATAAATCAATGTATGCAGAGGGCAAAGACGACCTTATCAGATAAAGGGACATGTAGAAAAGGGTTTGAATATCCCTTAAGAGGGCCCACTCGCTAAGCTTATCACCCCAAGGTTTGCTCTGATACTGATTACTCGGTAATGCATCTTTCTAAGAGATGTTTGACTGCTTGGAAACAGTGCTCCAAGCACCAGTTCCATAAAACCAAGCCTCTCCTCAGTCCTACTTAAGTCATTTCTACTGTCTTTTTACAGTCAGGCCATATGCAGGGCTGACTACAGAGCGGTGCCCCTGTTCCTCAGGCAGCCATCTGACATCTGCCCCCACAAACAGGGGCCTGTTCAGAGGGGTGGAACACTACTCAAGGTTGAGATAGAACTACATCATCTAGACTAGACATGGCTCTTTGTGATGCTAAATGGACAATTGTGACAGCTCTGTGCATAATGTTTCTGTGCACATTGCTCTGTGAACCTTTCCCTATCCTCAGATTAGCCCTTGGGCTTTCACATCTGAGGCCTCTTCCTTGCTTTCACTTCTTATTTTATCTGGCATTTGAGGAGCTGCTGTTTGTTTTGCTTTTTTTCAGCCTCTGATTCTCAATTAAAGCTAGCTTTGCAGGAAGCAAATATATCAAGATAAGTAAAATTGAAGTATTTTCTTCATTGCTTTTTTATTTCTGCTTAGTCTTCCAGCAGTCGACCTAAATAGCCATCTTAGTTGTGGAACAAATTTTACTACCCTTGCTGCTGAGAAAGGTTATGTTATAATGAAAGACACTGGGACTCTCAGTCCTTTTTTACTTTGAATTTAGATCTTTTATCATATTTTCATATAAAATATCCAATTTTCTCCAGTCTATGCCTCTATTCCTCCCAGCTGTGATGACCAAATTTCCCCTTCCGGGATCAAAAACATTTATATTCTCTGTTTCACCGTTTTTTGTTTTTTTCAGCTGCAAGTGAGATTATTCATAGGGCTCCTTGGAAATACTATAATCCTTGCTACATAAAGATTGAATTAAAATTCTATGGTGGATTAAGTTTCTCACTCAAAGACATTTTGTGCAGCTTGTGTATGGAGCCCTTTTATAATGTCAATTAGCAAGGGGCCTCTGGTTGTGTGCCTCAGTGTCTGTTTTCAGCAGGGAAAGTGTTACACAAAAAACACAAACACACTGTCAAAAGAAGGTTATATTGCCTATTTAAATCAGTTATTCTACTTGTCTTCATATTACTTTTTATGTTTTCCTTCTAGCTGTTGTGTTAAGTTGCTCATTTCATGTCACCCATTTTTAATGGCTCATGTGTATTTGCTGTAATCACAGTCGGTTTATATTCAGAGGAGTTTTTTCATGAACACTTAGCTGAGTGCTCTGCTGTATAATGACTAATGGTTAGACAAATGGAAGACAGGTCTTATTCTGCCGCTCCGTTTTTCCACCTCCTGCTCTTACAACCCACAGAAAAATTAATTTCATCCTGTTTTGTCCTTTGCCAAAGACAAAATTAATATGGAGCTGACATTACATGAAAAAAATGTAGTTTCTAAAAGAGAGATTTAAGAATAACTTGACCGGAGCAGAAGGCATGATTTGGTTGTTTTAACCTTTGGACACCCTAAGCTGTAAAAAGACAGATCTATCACCAACATTTGAGTTTATAAATTCAACTTTTTTGGTAAACAATATTTTATTTATAAATCCACCATATTAGGAGCAAAATTGATGGTGATGATTGGAGTCCAATATTTTCCCTTTAGCTCTCTTTTAGTCTCCACTGATCCTGAGACAAGTCTCCTGCTCTTCAGACAATAAATGCTCTGCTGTGTCTGTTAACCTCTTGCTAACTTTGACTGACTTGAAACATCCTAAAGGAGTATTTTATCTTCCTCTTGGGCTTGTTACTACAAGCCATGAGAACAAAATGCTGACCTTCTCACCATTGTTATGACGAACCTGTTAGCAAACAGTTGTTTATTTACACATCCAGCGGATAAAGAGCAACATTAGCATTTATTTAGACTCATGTTTGTGTCCACTTGATAAATGTTTGTCTATACCTACTCTCCCTCGGTTTCCCTCAGCCTTTTTCTGGCTCTTTAGCCCCTTACATGCTTTATTGTGTTGCCTGCCTGCTGCTTGGTAGTTAGAGTACAGTGGGTTTATTTAGTTGTTTTCAATGAGAGCAGCTGCCTGCTATTGCTAAAAAGTGAGGTTGATGTGAGGGCAGCTGGGTGTACCAAAACAACACATTTGTGAGTGCAAAAATCAAAAAAGAAGACAGAGAGGCAAAAATGCTCCTCAGAGCTCAAGAAACTGTAAAGTTAGATGGTAATTGTCTGTGCATGTCTCTAACATTATATGAAGCCGTTTGACCCAGAAAATACCCACCCATTACTCTGAAATTCAAAAAAATAAGGATCAGAGCAACTTTAATTAGTTGAGGTTAGTAAAACCTGGTAATTACAGTTAATTATAAATGCTCTTTTTATGCAGGTTACAATACATGTACAGTGTTCATGTAATCCATGATGAATGAACAAATAGAGATTATAGCAGCATAAAATCTCCTAAAACATGTTCAGAGCAATGTTTTTCATGTGTCTTTGTCTCATGAGAGGTATCATCTGTTCAATGTCCAAGGCTGTTCTGAGGTCAGTGCAGAAGTGAAGGAGTGAAAGATGACCGCAGGCGACATTTGGAACACGTTTGATGTAGAAGATTGAAATAGGAGCTGCACTGTATCATGTGATAATCTGCCCCACAGGACTCACCAGGGGGATACATCATACATGACAGGAACAATGGGGGCAGGGCTGATTTAGTGGTTTCACGAGTATGATGGCAACAATTTAAGATTTTTCTCTCCCACCGTCCTAAGAGCTAATAAAGCTGAGACAGACAAAATAATGGAACATACACAGTAAAATCATAAACAAATTCAGGAAGTCTATGTGGACACATCCATATTTTTATGCTTCTGCTCCAGAGAAAAGGTGTCACATGCGGTGTTGTCTCTGCTCGGCACCTGAGGTTGCAGGTGATTGACTGCACCTGGCCTTGAACTGAACAAATACAATATTGCAGAGGTTTGGCAGCATAATCTTTGGGGCAGACTGCAGCTGTCCCCATAGGCTTGAAACCCTCAAGCTAGAAAAGGTTGTTTAATGCACACCCATGTCCTGGTTCATAAGGTTAGCTATCACTCTCATATGTACACAGAGGTACAAGGCAAAACTTTATTCGACAGAGGGAAGAAGGGTGAGTAACTGAGCAATTCCAGCTGTTGTGAAGCCAGCAAGACTCAAATTGTATGAGTCAGTCACTGTGGAGCTTTAATCAAGAAGGGTCTTCTGTGGGACTTCCCTGAAGGACAACAGAATAAAGGCTGATTGCAAAGCCTTGAGGCTGCTAAAACCTCTCAACAAGGCTGACTCAGAGTAGGAGCTGGTCATTCTAGCTGTCACCACAAAGAGGCAAAGCAGTTAATTTAGTTCATACCACTGTCTTCAAGGAGAGGCTTTCTCTGTATTTCACTGGGAAAAACGGCATTTACACTCTTTGGGGGGAACACTAAAGTGCTCTAAAGTCTACTCTGTTATGGGAGATTGTTTCATTTGATGACTCGAATTACATGGTAGCCTCTGAGCAAAGAATTGCATGACAGCTCTTGAGCGGGAAATGAGGTCCAATTGCAACAACTAGGAAGAACAAAGAACAAGGTACACTGTCACTTTAATTGATTGGCTGAACAGCTGTGGTCATTCGAAGAATTTTTTGGAAATGGCTAGTTTTATCAAATCATTTAGAAAGTATGATGCCGGACTCTTACAAGCTCAATCATGGGACTCAAATCTCTGTTTGTGTGATGTATTTTGTGATACCACAATCTCTGTCTCTGTTTTATGTAACCACTCATTGTTTGTTTTTCAGGACAAATCACCATTGATTGTAAAAATGTGCTTTTGTGTAAAGATGACAGATGTGGGCTAGGTGAAAGGAAAACTAATCCTGGAAACTGAAGTGCCTTAGTGAGAGCAAAACAATGTGTGAAGGCTTGATGGATGAAGGCGCAGCAGGCCTGACTCTTTGTTTACGTCTTTCACAAGATGTGTCAGAACAGCTAGCTTATCTCTGACAGCGCGTCAGCTTGGGAGGCAGGGTCGTCCTGTTTGAACCTTTCACAACATGTCAGTTTTGGTGAGGCCAAAGTGAAGGATGCCATCTCTGATAGAAATGGTATCCGTCATGTGTTCTCATGTAGCTGGTTTGATTGAATATGTTGATGTCTGATCCCAACAAATGTAAGTTTCTTCCAATGTGACAATACTCAGTACAAAAGACAAGTTACTGTTTCACACACAAAGCTTGTTGTAACAAAATTTATTGCAGCATTCTCTTTCCAAACCCTCTCAGACTTTATAATTATGCGTGACCAGCAACTCAATCAGAACAGGCTGTGGAGTATTATCGTATTAAGGTTTTAATGACATATGAAATTTGGATTTAACCAATTGGTCCGCTGTTGGCTCGCATGTAAATATGATGTTAGCCTTAGCTTATTGGTGTAAAGACAGATGGAAATGGGTCGAGAATTGGATAGTGTGTGACTGATGAGAGAGAATAATGAGAAGTGGATAAGAACAACCTTTTCCAGTGCTATAATTTGATTTTCTTTTCCCTCTTCCATGTCAGTTGAAATGTTTTCTTTAGCCCACAGCTACAAAGAGACAAATTACCATGAACAACTTACTGAATATCTAATGGAAAGAGACTGGAGGAAACAAATTTGAAACACAAGTCTGATATAAAAAACCAGAAAAACAAACACTTCAAGGATTGTATTGTTAAAAAATAAAGAATCATTGATTTTTTTAAAGATCTACATTTAAAAGAAAAATTTAAAAATCAAATAACTCAGGACTTCTGTCCTTTGATAACTTTGTGTTCGGCTCTCTGTGTATGCTCTGGCTCTACTCCTAGGACTCCATTAACATGAAGACATCTGGATTGACAGGAGTCTAATAGGAGTATTTGTTGCATTGTCCAGCTCAGACAGACAGACAGACCAGAGTTCCCATACTTTGGAAGAAACCGATTACCATCAGTGAGATGATGATATGATTACTCTGCAAACCTAACGGGCGCTAGTGTTTGACTTGGCAGGACTTGGCCTCACAGCTAATAGCAGCATTTACAAATCCCAATGTATCACACAGACCCTCTTAAAAACAAACCTGGTGTAAATCTGACTTTTTCATACATTCTTATGAAATGTAGTCAAGTTAGCATTGTAAAGACCCCATGACATAGACCAAAGCAAATTTGGCAGTGCTGTGTTTCTTGGCTTAAGTGTGCTGCATTTGATTTACGACGGTTGTTGGTCAGAGAGCTCAAAAGGCCGGGAAGAATGAACTGGATTTGTATGATTTGGCATTTAGAAACAGTTTTAAATTACTTTACCTTGGCTGGACACTCCAGTAGAGTAATTTTCTCTTCAAAGAGACAGATCAGAAGACTAAAGTAAAATAATTCCATTTAGAAGTTTTTCAGTCGTTAGAAATTCAACAGATAACTTTTAATGGGGGTAAACCAGAGGTGACTCATCAAGATTTATGTAGAGTTTCCTGTTTTTCCTCAACTGTGTGCCTTCTCTGTACTCAAAAGAAGTTATTTTACCCATAGTTCAAAGCCCGATGTTTAGTGAACATTCAGCTGTAGAATACTGCTCGCCCTTTGTAGCTGCGCCAGGGGAATCAACACCACATTTACTGTTCTCTGCTTATACACTTTGAGAGCGAGACAGAATGACAACAGGAGTCACAGGGTTTATGAATGTTCCTTTATGACACAGTTCAAGCAGGAGATTGACTGTCGGTGCACTGGATCAGAAATACAAGTCATAAATTAGGTCAGCCATGGTCGTGTGCTGTGGAGTGAAATCAAGTTTACTGCAACTTGGGTCATATTCTCTTAGTGTCGACCATCATTCCTTTAGTATTGATCGCTGGAAACACCACAATAATTCAATAAAAAGAATAAAAAGAAGGGATGAGGTGAGAAACATGAGTAGGCAGGCGATTATGAAGGTTTATTATTGCTTTAGCTGTCTCTTGTTAACAGCAATCCCATTTTGCAGGTCAGTTCAATTTTGACTTCTCAGTGGTAAAGGATATTTCCTTCGTGATTACTTTTTGGTTTAATATTCAAGAGGTAAAACCCTAGATTAGAGCTGCAATGATTACTAGATTAATGGATTAGAAAATTAATTGGCAGTTTGCTATTAATAAATAATTTCAGTCATTTTCACGCAAGAATGCAAAACATTTCCAGGTTCTTGATGTGAGTCTCTTTTATGACTATCAGACAAAAAAGGACAATTTGAGACAGTATTTACAGGACACTAAGAAATTGTAAAGGCCACTTTTGCACAATTTTTAAGCATTTATCATTAGCTATGCAGCCTTAAAACTCTAACATTAGTGCAACTTTAAGAGTCGAACCAGTTTTCTATAAATAGGAACACAAAGGGGTGGACTTGCACGTGTTGAGAGTTTCTCTTCTCAGTAATAAATAATTAGCCCTCATCACCCTTCCTCCATGCTTTAGTTCAGGAAATAAATGGGAGCTTTCATATAAGAACCTTGTGATGGAGGTTATTAATGCTGAGGTCCTGGCATGTAGATTGGCAAAGAAGGGGCGGCACATTTTGCATTCTCCGATGACCCAAGGGACAGGGCTTTTGTGACTTAGCGGGCATTTTGCCTGCCTCTTTGTTATGGCCATGTGTCGCCCTGGGAGCCTGCTGCTCTTTCCAAAAGCCCCGGGTTCAAAGCTGCGCAGCCTGATCAGGGAGCAGGGATTGGGCCAGTGCCAGGGAATAAAGAACATCCCAAACATCTAGCACAAAGACTCCTCTGACTCTGTTTCTCTCTTTCACTATCCCCCTATCTTTTTTTTCCCTCAGCTGTTTTATATCTTGTTTTCTCACTTGCTTGGACCCATGTTGTCTCCCTGACTCTGTTCTTTATCTGTGCCTGGCAAAATCTTCCTGGATAGCCATCTTTACCTGCCTTCCTAGCTAATCCCAACTGGACGTATCTCCTCTCTTTGCTCTCCTCTCTCTCTCCTCTCCTTTCCCCTCTTCTGTCTCCTCTCTTCCGCTCTCACTTTCATATCGCTCTAAGATCTCTCTTTTCATTTTTGTCTTCCTCCTATGGCTCCAGCTCTTCACCTTTGCCAACATCAGATGAAACCCTCCACAGACTATGGATAAAGATAAGCCCTGTGAGATAGATTGTGTGCGTGAGTCAGAGTAAATCCACCCCCCGCCCCCCCCGCTCCAGCACTGGCTCAAACCCCTGGCACGTTCCGTCTGCTCGGGCTTGCAAAGCCACTAAGCTAGCCTCTGCCTCTATCCACCTCCCCATGCTCAGCATTAGCTAACCTGCTTTGCAGCTATTCCCTAATCAAAAACATTTACAGCATGAGCCAATGCTTGTGTGGGCCAAAATACACACGCTGTCATTCTCCCTCCCATCACCCGCCACCCTTGTCCATGTATTTGTGAGGGATTAGCCCAACAGGTGCTTAATTATTCTAATCAAAACACGTTCCAAGAATGAACCATGAAAAAGAACGGCAAACCAATTTTTAAAAGTCCAATGAAAGAGCTAATCATAACTCTCATGCTGACCTGCATGAATTCATTAATGGTAATACCCAACAGGTGCTTCATTTGATTTGAAATTCAATCAAAAGTGAAGAATCAGGTGATGAACTCAACCCCCGCTTCACCAAAACCCTCCAGGCTCACAGTGCCAGCAGCTGCATCTTCCATGGACCAATTACAACGTCTTCATACATGAGAGAGAGAAGTGGACACACACATACTTACTGCTTAATGCTGCTTTCAGAGTGCAAACTTCTGGCCTTGGCCAATGGGAGAGAGCATCTGTGATTGGTGGATTTGAAAGGGACCAATGGGACAAAAGGATTGTATCAGCTAAAAACGCAGGTGCACCATGATTAGCGGGCAGCAGCTGGTGAGGTCACAAACGGACACGGATGTGCACGTTGAGTGCACAAACACACACTGGCTTTTCAAATGCGCGGTAAATGTTCTTCAGTCCTTTGAATCCTTTTCTGTCCTCCCAGCTAGCAACAGGCTTTAGAAGCACATAAAGTACAGCAGTGCCTCCGTCTCACCAGCCTTTGATGAATAAAGAAGCAAAAGGAAGAATACATGGCTCACAAGCCAATATGGGTTTGAAATGACTACTCTTTGAAAAGTGAGAGAGGAAAAGGGAAAGGGAGATGATATAAAAAGGAACATAAACCCTCAGAGAAGCTTTTTGAAAATAGCTGATAAAAGACTACATTTTTTGGGGGGGAATCAATTTACTGTGTGTATGAGTTTGTGTTCACACATTCTGCATTTGAGTTAAAAGTCAGAGTGACACACACGAAAGCGAGATGATTTGTGGCTCTTTGCAAGCCTTCACAGACTCCTTTCAACATAAATCCAGCATTGTCACAGGCAGCCATCCCTGCCTTCCTGGATTTACCTTTCCTCTCTGTTCTTCCTCCCTCTGCTGTTATCCCCCGAGACATGTCATCATCCTCTCTGCAGCTCCAGTCCTCCCACATGTCCCTGAGGTCTTGCAACAAACTCTATCCCATCGTAATCCAATTTAGGATGGAGTGATGGGCAGCAGAGAAATGGTCGGCTCTAGAAGACACACACACACTATTCTGCTGAATTCATTCAAATCCCCCAATAACTCTGAGTGAGTGGGCTGCCGACGGCTGGGCATCACAATCGGTTTGCGGTTGAGCAGTTACCGTGCCCACTCCTCACTCTGTGGCTGAGGAGAGGCCTTCCCTAATCGTCAGAGAGCAGCATTTGAGACTCAAGCTATATTAAGGTTTCTCCACTTCATTAAGAGCCTCTCTGCAGCAAATGGCTCTGTGTCTGAGGAAATGGCATAAAATCAAGAAATGGCTACATGGCAGATTGAGCTGTATAGTTACAACTTAACAGCCATACGTTGACTGGCTCTGCTCATTTCCACAGTCTGTCCTCTAAGTCCTGGCGAGGCTTTTCATGGAGGCTGAGAGTCCATCAGGGGGGATGATAGCAGAGGAAATAGTAGATGAAATCAGAGCTGGCATGCTAGTCATCTTCAGCTAGCCTCAGGGACTTAGAGTTAACTGCTGCATGCTTCTGAGCAGAGAGGTGTTTAATGGTTGATTAGCAGTCTCTGGGAGCTGCCCTGTGCACCAAAGGCTCTGTCCTCTTCATTTTATGCCTCTGAAAATCAATTAGCACAATTACAAGGCCTTAGTTCCATTAAACATTAATCCCAGAGCACCATGCTCAGGGTTAGCAACTAACTTTAATTGACAGCTGACTGATACCATCTCAGCTCTACTGTCTACAAGAGCCTGTCAGACAGCATTTTAGTGGTAATGCAGAAAATCAGACACGTCACTGGAAGGACATCAAGCACTGAGGAGATGTCTGTCATCTCTTTTTCAGTTTAACAATTTACAGCATGGTACTTGATATAAACCCCTGTCTATAGATGATCAAGGTATTACTCCTCAGAGATGGCTTTAGCTCAGATGTGGAGTGGGGTTTAAGATTCTGGAAAAAGGGGGTAGAACTGTGGAATATTCCTTTGGTACTGAATGAAACGCCTCCAAAGCCTTGAGTATCAGAAACTGTCAAATGGAATTGTGAAGTCAGATGATGATTTATGTTGTTTGTCATAGAAACATAGGATTTCATGATGAAACAAACTACAAATTTCCAACTAATCAGCCAGTTTATTGTCTGCTTTCTGTACGGCTGTCACAAATCTATCTTCCTTTGGCTTGTTGTCCCCTTCAGCTGTGGGGGGGGGGGGGGGGGGGGGGGAAGCTATTCAGTTATTGGGTCGGTTTTTAAAATTTAAGTTTAAGTTGGGTGGGGGGCCCACCCACCCACAAAGGAATGACACCTTTATTTCATGTGTATAACGGTCACCTGACCACTCTTACGTGATATACATCTGACAAAAAAAGTTGGAGTCAAGTATACAAAAACACAAGTAAGGAAATGTTCATAGTGTCGCAAAAAAAGTTGGGGCAGGAGGGAAAAGCTTCCTTGATATTAATGACACTGTTTGGAAAGCAGAATTTTAGAGAAATGGAGTGTTTTTATGTGTCCACATGAGCAGATGTTTCCAGTATGAATGTCCCATCATCAGTCTCTGCTCAAGAGGCAAACCAGTTGCTCAGCATACAAAGAAATAAGTTGATA
>JAQNCA010000024.1:23642914-23656254 GCA_029783725.1 Acanthurus tractus | reverse complement strand
AAAAAAAGAAATGCTTTGTTTCATATTTGAAATAACATTTAAAGAAGTGCTTGACAATACAAATGCACCTTTTGTGGCCTTCCTATGAACTCAGAACATCTGACTTCTAAAATGTACTGCTTCAATTGCATAATAGTTGAGGAAAACAAAAAACAAGGCAGTCAGATAAATGCCTTGGCAAAAAGAAAGTAAAAATGCACCTCACAAACATGCAGGTCAGTCTGCTACAATCTATAAATAAAAATCTTATCAAATAATTCAAGACTCTACAGCAAGTTTAATATCCACACACCAGCCATAAGGTAACATACAGAAAGACAATGTAGGGCCAAAACACTCAAAATATTGCCCTCTTAGAATCCAAAAAAGAAAATTAGGAACTGATAAGGAAAGTCCTCAACATATAAAACAAAAGATCTGCTACAATTCTTTTTTTTCTGAAATCCTTAAAGGACCCAGTCAGATCTTTCATGCATATCACTCTAAAACCTCCTGCAGAAACCTTCAACAAAATAAATTGTTAGATTCTAACAATACCAGCAGAAAGAACTTGTTGAGAGAAAGGAACAAAATAAAGTATCAGGTCAACTTTGTTGTAAATATCCACCAATTCCAATTTTTTGTTTACTGCATGTAAACAAGCCATGTAGATTTCCGTGATTTCTCTAATCTTAAATTCTAAAGTCTGAGAGTCTTCTAATGGACAGCAGATCTGTGAGAGCTTTCTGAAAGAATGATTAACATACTAAAGCTGCAGATTCATTGTTGCACACTAACTCTCTGCAGCAGAGGTGTCAGATGAGTCACTCGTGTACTGATCAAACTTTTCATAATGCAACACACTGAAAATAGGGATTTCTGTTCTGTATTTTATAGGATGCAGTGAGTACACAAATATATTACATATATATGGAGCCTACACTGAAGTTTGTGTTTGTAATATTTTGTTAGCATGAAGATATTACAATAAAAATACTTATTTTGACAAAGCAATCACCACTCAAGACCTTCTTAATTTTCTGAAGCTGTTATGAAACTGTAGATGCTCTAAATTTCAGCCACTGTCTCCTGTGAGGTAGTTAAAAGCCCCAGACCAAGTGACTAAGTAGACATCGGGTTAAGATTGCCAACTGCTTCAGAAATTAACATCACACTCAGTTGAAAATACCACCAAAGTAGTATTTTTTGTGGTCCTTGTATTTCAATGTTAATGTGTTTCAATGTGTCTGTTCGCTCAGTCAATATACTGTATAATTGCACCAGTGACTGTGTTAACTGTAGCATGTTTGCTTCAAACATTGCTTCCACATTACATTATGTTTCATGGTCTGTCTTCTTTTCTGCCATAATATTGGTCATTCTTATAGAGTGTTCATAGTGTTTATGTGCACTTGACCTTTGGCACTGTGACTCTGTGAAACACAATGCTAAGTCATTTGGGGGCCCTGGTCCTCTGTAGTATCATACATACCCTCTGTCCCGTACCACAGCTGCTGGGGGGCCTCATTGTGACAGGTAGGGGATTAGGACATCAGTAGAAATACTTGCGCCCTGCTTTGAAATTTACACTGTAGATGTGCTCCTGCTAAAATGACTGCACTATAAATTCATGAAGCACATCATCCAGATGTCCTCTTAGCGCTTCCTGATAGCCGTCTATCTATCTGTGTCTGCAAGAGATGACTCATGACATCTCCATATAAAAGAGCTGACTGAATAATATGAGCAATAATCTCGAGAAAATATTTCATACAAGTGTATCTAATACTTGTCTTTGTTCAGCTGAGCACTCAAAACCCTACCAGAGATCATCATCCTTCAGTGTTCACACTCAATATTATTAGTTATGCTGTATAAAAAGAACTGATCATAATAGAATTTCATTTTAAGACCAAATGTCAACGTACATATGCAGAATGTAATGTGCAGGTCTATTCATATGAACATTTCTCGTTGCTCCCTGTCTGTCCTATCAACACTGATGCTGTCTGAAGGAGGGGTTGAAGCATGTCTGTTTCAAGAGAGCCATCTAGTGGCAATACATTGCTATGGTCACCTGTGTGTTTCCACATGAAGGGTTTCATTTTAACATGGTTACTTTAGGTACACAATTGTAATTACCCATTTGACGACCTATGAAAGCAGCACTAATTGATATTTTGATACTAATAGGTCATTAAGTGTGAGAAGTGTCACCTGTTGTGTCAAATCCATTTAAACTAACTCTGCAGTTTCCCCAAATTCTTCAGTTTTGTGTGTCTTTTTAGCTAACATTTTAAATCATACAGTATACAGCTTTACTATTTTGGTTCAGCTGTTTCCAGAATGAATACTCTGAAAAATCTACGGCATGCTACCTGCAGCATGGACAAACATTTAGCAGCTTTAGAATTAGAATAGAATTTTAGAAAACACATATTAAGCTAACTACACAGCTAAAATTTGACTTAAATTTCTGAGAAACAAAACTCCAAATAAATGCTTAAGTCACTGTGTGTGTACTATAGGGTCTAATGTTAAACTGTTTTTTTGAATGTAGCCAAATCCTCTTTGCTTAGTGATAATATCTCAATGTCAACATGGTAAAATATCCTATAATTTGCATAATAAAACCAAATTCATCATCCAGCTCATCTAATTCTCTGTCATAAGAGTCTAAATGATAGCTTGACCGAGCAGCCAAATCCTGCAACAAACCTGTATTTTCCCTTAAGAGGTGAAGGTTTGTGGTGCATCTACGGGACAAAAGTGTGAGCATATATATTTCTTGTAACTTTAGACACAAGTGATAAATCTTTCCACACACACACACGTCTGGATACAGGGGAGCAGATATTCTCGACTCTCCTCTTTAGTGGGAAACTGGGGCTTTGAGGGCTCATTCGTCTTCATTCGTCGCTCTCAACCTCCTCACACTTTTCTCTCATAAGTCATACCTTGCTATATTTATAACCAGCCACACTGTTCTGCTCCTCCACATCTAAACTAACCTAATCTGGCTTTCACAATAAGGTGAATAGAGATAAATGTCTCAATCTGGAATATTACAGTCACATCCTTTCTGGCTATGTTGCAGTATTGAAGGGGGTTCGCCTCTCTTTATCTGCAGCAGCGCATGTGACTGGAAGTTTGTGACAAATCAAAAGGAGTCCGACTAAAACAACAAAGATAATACATTTAATATTGTTTCTCTTTTGGGCAATGCGAGATACAATGTAAACATGTACAAGATACAAAAAAAAAAGGAACAAGACTTGTCAAAATGAAACGGTAGATAAGAAAATGCCCTGTTTTCAAAAGGAATGCACATGTGCAGAACGTCTCCAATCTGAAAGGAATTGGACAGTATTTGCTTTTTTTGTATTTCCGCCTAGGGCACTGGTGTACAGTGTGATGATGCTTTGATCAGATAAGTACTCAGCTTTGTCACCGTGTATGAATCGGTGGGGAGATGATTCATCGTTGGGTGATTCACTGACATTTACAGTGGAATAAACCTCCTTAGCTTCCTCATGGCATTTCTTTTGAAAACAAGGACTTTGCAAGAGTTAAACACAATTTGCATAACAATGGTTTTAAAAAAAGAAAAGAAAATAATAGCACCTCCTTTGGTCCAACTCGAGGCCTGTAGTTGTTATTGTGTTTGTAGCGTGGTTGATGTGCTGGTAACAGATTGTTTTTGTCAGAACTTACAGATCAAGAGCTTGATGGCAACGAGCTTTTGAGTGTTTTTTGGCACGTTGCTCTCCACAGCAGGGTGGCAACAAATTCTATTCTACATATGCAACGTGGAAGCTAAAAAAAAAAAAAAACAGGCTGCACCTTCCCATCAATCTACTTCAGCTGAATGAAACATCAATAACTTCTGACAGCTCACCTCCACCTCCACCTCCAAAATGTGGCTAAGCTACGACCAGCATCACAGGCTCCCACGCAGAGTGGCAGCCGCCGCACCGTTCTTGATAAGAAAGCTGTTAGCACTTAAATATCATCCGACTGGTTAAGGTTAATTAAGACACACCGTTGTGCTAATTAGAAACAGGGATTCAAACAGAGACAAAGGAAAGTGCCACAGAGACAAAGCGGCGTGCCTCGTTCCTCGACACAGCCTCTTTTTTTTTCTGGAGCTCGGAGACAGCTCCCGCTGATGCCCGCTGGCGCGTCAAACAACCGCGCTTCTGTGAGGAAGTTTTCAGAATGACATAAATAATCAGCATTTCATGATTCCACAGGCTTGGGATTTTTTTTTCCACGCCAAGTGCTTGAGAAAAAAACCCCGTAGCTTCGCTTGTTCTTCTCTGTCTACTCTCACACTCAAACAAAAAACTGGGTATTAATTAAAAAACGTACAAAATCATCCCCCTAAATACCTTCCACCTGCTCCCACACACGTACTTCAACTTTCTTATCAAACCTACCCCTCCTTCTACCAAACGACTGCCTTTATTAACTCAGACATCACTCCATTCCAGGGCTGGGTGTCTCTTTTTTGATCTGTTTGATACTGAATTAAAGCTTGTTTCATTAGATGCGAATAAACCTTTCAAATCCTGCGCTACAGTTTGACAACATTCAATTACTTTCTCTGCAAAAGCTCAAAGGAGTAGGGCAAAAAAAAAAAAAAAAGAGACAGAAAATCCTCCATTTTTTTGTCTAAAACCCAAAACTTTCTCCTCACCCAGCTCGACTCCTACACCCTGAGGGCTACATAAGATCTGAGGACACTGACACTAAAAGAAGCTTAAAATCAGACGTAGGATCAGTTTTAAAAGTTATTCTATGGATGGAGACTGCGACTGAGAGCAGCTGCTGCAGTGTGAACTCATTTGTCTCCTACTGATTTGCAGTATCTCTTGAAGCAGTTTCTAAACCGTCAAGTGCCGCAATTAAAACATTGTTTGGAGTAATGAGATTTCGCAGCTCAGGTTCGGAAGCGGAGAGCTCATTAGGTCTGGGGTTATTCAGAGAAGAAGTAGTTGGATAAAATGGGCTCTCTCTTGGAAGGAATATTTTCATAGTTTGTGGTGTGGAAACAGTGCCCACTAGCCTTTCATCTCCCTCCTATCAAAGCAGAGCTCCTCTCACCTCGCTCTCACCTTGTCTCTTAGAATCCACTATCTGATCCATCTTGTGTCTCCCTACATCCTGCTCTCGCACATCTCCTCCTTGACCTCCAAATTCACTTCACCTGAGCACACCTGCAACAATCCATCTCATCATGCAAAAACACACACACACGCTCCCCCACCCCCCCCACCCCCACCCCCGATATCTCAATCATTTTAAGACGCTGCTGGCTGTGTCGAGGAAGGGAGAGATGTAAAACGTGTGGCAAGGAAAGAATGAGAACTGTGGAGCAGAGAGGAAGTAGAGCTAGGAGGAAACACACTATGGCAGCAGCTATGTTTAGGATAACGGCGCCTTAAGGTGCTTCACGCCCGACAAGCTGTCCATTTGTTAAAATAAAAAGAGCGAGGAATAACGCAGGTGCCAGCACAGCAGAACTGTTTCACCCAGTTGGTTCAGGAAACTCATATTTCCTCTGACATGACTGACTCCCCATCATCATTGAGTGTGTGTTGGCATGTGCGCATACACTCGGTTCTGCAGGCGGAAAGGAAAAAAATATTATCTATTCCAATTCCATTTCCATTCTGCTGTGTGGATGCTGCAGGTTTAAGAATGTTTTGGCTGAGAAAGGCTGAACTGGTGGGCCAGACTGACAAGCAAGCCTGAAACTTAAAGGCAGTTTGACATTTTGGGAAATAAACTCAATGCCTTTCTTGCTGAGTTAGATAGGATTAATATGAACCTCACGTCTGAACGATGAATACAAAGCTTACACCGTGTGCTAGCTAGATAAGCTTAGCTTAGCTTAGCATAAAAATGGAAAATGGAAAAGGTAAGTGGGGAACTTGGTGGGAGTTGACAGATATCTTCACCCTCTAACAGAGCCATGCCAGCTGTTCTTTCTGCTAAGCTAGGCTAACCATCTCCTGGCTTTAGCTCAATGTCTAGAGGTTCCCTTATAGACATGTTTTAAGACATATAAAAATACTCTGGTTTGAATGACGATCTGCATCATACTTGGTTTTTCAACAAAAAAGTGGTAAAAAAACAACATTTTTCATGCTGAGCTGAGCTAAACTTTGCCTGGCTTTAGCTTTACATTTAAAGTCACCTTTCAAACAAATAAATATACTATGCTTTGAATAATTACTTTAGCATCATATCTTAACATCGTGAGAGTTTTTTTGATCTTGTCATCTCTTGGCAAGAAAGTATATCAGGGTTATTTCTCAAAATGTAAGACCTTTTCTTTAAGGTGGACCTTCCCCTCAAACTATCCAAAACAAAAGGATTTATGAACACACGCCCCTGCCTGACAAAACAGGGAACTGTGTGTATTGGCCTGTACATACAAGAAGTCTTTAGCACAATGACGTATTCACCTGTAGCACATCGATAAGGCCTGCCTGGGGCTTTGCAAAGAGAAAAATAAGGGTTTTTCTATTTTTGGCGTACATCATGGAAGTTGATGGATTGAACTGAAACGGCCTGAAGGAGCTCTCATCTCCCCACTCTCTTGTTTACCACTGAGACTCTCCCTCCGTTTTCCTCTTTGACCGCCGGCACCTACGGTTCCATCACCTCTGCCGCAGTGATTGGTGGGTTTTGACAGAAGGTGGTTTAACAGCAGTGGGGTAATTGTCAAAAGAGGCATTCGCATAGGTGCAGAGAGGACAGACCTCAGAGGGAAAACAAAACAACGTATAAGGAAAAGAAATAACAGCAACACAAATACAAGAAACTATCAAAATTCCATTCAGGCACAAACGTGACAGCTCAGAGCAGGGCCACTTTGGCCCCTGATGATGGGCTCATGTCTCTCCATCTGTGAAGAAGATCCCAGATGGCTGTATAATGTCAATACAGAGTGGGTCAGCGGGTTTCTGCCATGCCTTTCACAAAGGAGCAAAGGGTCTTTTCATGTTTGTTATTATAAAAGTCCATCACACCAGGATAATAATGAGATGTCACATACAACTGCTTTGGTCCAATGAGTTTTCAGATGCTTCTAGGGCCTTTCACCTTCGCTCTTTTAAACTTAAACTAATACATAAAATGTTGGTAAAAACTCATGACTGGCAGTTCGACTGGGAATATCCACTCCCCACAGATGTACTGAGAATGTTCACGTTTTTTGAGACCAATGATATTTTTCCTCTTGCTGAAGCATGATGTGCTTCTATTGCACATTTCCTCGCAGGTATACATATTTCAGTATTTGACAAAAAGGGCAAAAAAGGGTAAGATTCGGAAAAGACAATAGTATGAATAAAGAAAAGATGCTGCACAGCTAAATGCATGTTTGACATAGAATAATTCCCTTGCTATTTCAGCCAAGTAAATTCAGATTGATCAAACAAAGTGATATGCAATAATAGTATGTGCTGAAGCAAAATTTTAACAGTGATTCAACACATTTACATAATGCCTTCGTCTGGATGGAGGGAGACTTAAGTCTGACAGAAAACAACAGTTCATTTTTTATTTCATTGAATCTAGATCCTGATATGATTTGTTTATTACCATTACAAATATCTCATATTTTTAATTGAAAGATAATGTTTTTGTTATTTACTTATTTTTTGTTGATTCAGTATCATCATCGCATCATCAGGTCAGTGAAGGCCAATTTATGTTACAATGATAATTGCACAATGATTCAGTTGTATTTTGAGCGGGGAAATAAAGTGATTGTCAAACTATTTAGAATAAATATACATATAATCAGGCATTATGTAAATCACAATAAAGATGAAGGAAGTGCCCATGATTTGCTAAAGTTGCAGCTCACAGCATAGAGAAAAAAGGATTTTTTTAGTTCAAAAAAATAAATTATTGCCCAATACCAAACACATTCTACAAAAATACTTTTAGCTGCACTGAGATTTTCTTTTAAAAAAGGAAAAGAAAACATTATATTTCTATACAATTCTTGGTGAGACTCACTGACCAGCAGTGCATTTCTGGTTGCACTGAGGTAGGACAGCTGGTAAGCCTTGTGGATGGGATTAAAACTCATGCTGTAGTACCTTTGACCCTCCACAGGAGGTCTCTGTTTCTCCAATTCTACTCAAACTTTTGCATGTCACTGTGCTGTAGAGAACTCATTAGAGTTCCACCTCTTACTTGAGGTGAGTTTAAAAAAAAAGAAATTTAAATAATTAAAAGATGTATTCAATAAATAATATGCTGAGTATTTACTGCATCTTTACATTAATGCACTGTAAAAACAGGTTTAAAGTGCACTAATTCACAAAACTGAACCACTTCGTTCCTCAATATTGTCACTGTGTGATCACAGAGTAGCAAGTTAACAAACAAAAACAAATATGGTTTCGTTAAAATAGATAACTGCAATCTAGCAGGTACTGTACTTTGTTTAATAATATGACACTGTCCAGCAGAAACATAGTGAAAAATTAATGTTTAGCCTCATTTAGAGAGCCCACACCTATTGTTAGAAAATGTATTTCAGCAGTCTTGAACATCAGCCTTTTGATATTTACGGGACAAAGTTGAATTTTAGCTCAAAATTTAAAATTCTAATGTATCACTATCAGGGAAAATTGTTTTTAACTTTATATTTAAAGGTGATTACTAAATTAACATTAACTAATTATGTACGATATGAATCTATATTTAGAGAGATGAAGAAAAATACCTAAACTTTGTGACAAATTAATACATTATGTTGTCTCCTATTTCATTTCAATCAGCTATATATCGATGCAATGTACTTGTGTACTTCTTGATTCATAGATCTGTAATTTTGAGAAAATGTATCAAGTGCTTCCAGATACTGATAGGATTTTTTTTATTATTTTAAAACCCTTGTTTCAGGCATTTTGTTGAATATACTAAATTATTTGTACCATGAATAAATAGTAACAATACAAAAAACTCTCTTTGGTTTGATCACATTGTGGGCTAAATGCTGTGCAAATACATCCCTGGGTTTTAATTATTTCGCCGCATTTCCAGTATTAATTCAATACATCTCCGCAACAGCGGCATTATTATTTGTCTACGAAGAAATAATATGTACAAAATCATTTGTTCCTTTGTAAACTAATTGTTTCTTTTGAGGTTATTAACTCAGATAGGAGGTGGTTTTGTTCTGGAGAGCACTGAAGTTCCAAGCTTTTCCTTTGATTTTCCAGGAAACTAACATATGAGACTAGTATTTTCAAGTTTTACAGGTTTTAATACACATGATATCACATATAGTTAATCTGTGATTAAAAACATGCCTTTCAACATATTTTTTTTGGGGGGGGGCTTGAGTATCTATTAAAATTATACCTGTTTTACCAATCTATCAAATATAAGCACCTTGTCAGATGCTACGAGACCTGCAGGTGCTTTAACTTTCCAATTCTAGGCTCTTGGTGGAAAAAAGATGTCACAAGAAAGCAGAAATAATTCTCTAAGGACAACTTGCATTAACAAAAGACAATATAACATAAACACTAAAACTTAAACAAACGAACAAACAAAAGATTTAAAATAACACTGACACCAAGATTAAAATGTCGCCTTAGTCTGCTTGATGACTTGGTAGCCTCAAACAGCTAATTTCTGTGATGATTTGAGTTCCTCAAATCTCTGTTTTTTCTCTCTTTTTTCTGTGGTGGACCAGTGAGAGCACTTTATTTAGGTTTGCTTTCTTTAGCAGGGATCTTGGTTGGTTATGAAAAAATCATGGTGGTGTTGATAGGCCTATGGCACTCTTTAAAGATTTGGTTGATTTAACGTTTCGTCATTCATGTTTTCTAACCTCGATTCAGGTGAACAAATACAAAAGGCACTTATCAGCCATCATAGTCAGTGAAGGGCAGGAATAAGCAAAGCCATTACCCTGCTCAACTTCTGTATCATATGATGACAACCTCTTTAAGAGGTTATCATTTCCATTCATACCATGTTTTGTTTCTCTCAAAGACACTGTCTAACTCAAATTTCCTCACTTAAGTTTGATCATTCCCATGTTTTTTCTGTCACTCCCAACCAAAATATTGAAAATCTTTAACTCCTCTTCAAATACATTTTAGTAAACCAGCACTAAAAGTGTCCTTTTTTACACACAGTCTCTTTTTTACACACAATCTTTTCATAAATGTATATATTTTCAAGGACATATTGCTTGGGGGGGATTTTGGGTAGAATTTGTGCACCTATGTCCTTGAAGACATCAATGGAGAGTGGGGTGGTTTTATTTTTTTCGCTCTAAGTAGTTGGAGGGGACCCAGCCCTTGCGGGGAAGCAGGCTGTCCTGCACCTGGCAGTACCACCATCCATTGGGGTTTCTCTCCAAAACCTCCAGACAAGTGCCCTCAGTAAAACCCATAGTTTCCTCATCTCCACGATAGTCAGCGATGGACACATACACATCTCTGCCAAGGTTATTGTGGATTAGCTGGTTCTTCTCTATGGGCTTGGGTCGGACTGTGGACACGGGGATGCCATTGCGTTGGTTAACTCTGCTAAGTGCATCCTGGACATTGCTCGTGCTGAAGGAGGTCCCTGAGGATCCCAGGCTGGAGCGCTCAGCAGGCCTCGTCTGACTTTCAACAACTACATGTGGTCGCACGGTGCTGAAGGAGGCATTTCGTCGCACACCAAGAGTAGCAGATCCAGAGCCATAGTGATCACTTCTGCCAAGGGAATCATTTCGCCTCAGAGACCCTGTCATGTAGTGTGCATCCTTGGCTGGCTGTGTTGTGGTCACAAATACAGACTGAGGCCTCACTGCCACCTGGCGCACCCCGTTTCTTATCCGAACACCTCCATTAACCATCCCAGATGGCTTTGAGAAGCCACCAGGTGGTTTAGAAGGAATTGGTGGGGTGTTCCTCCTCAGGCTTTGATGTTGCTGGCTCAGACCCTGAATGTTGATGTTATTAAGGGCCAAAACATGCTGTTCATTTTTCTCGAGGCTGTTAGACTTACTTCCACCACTCCCATGTCCATCTGATTCTGACCCACCTGCATCACCTACTTGTCTGACAGGTTCCAGGTAGTATGAGGGAGCCCAGCCCTCCTCAGATCCCCAGCGGATGTACCACCAACCACTTTCCTGTTTCTCTAGGACCTCAACCTCCACCCCAGCTGGAAAGCTGATCTCAGAGTCCTGGACCTTCTTATAGGCATCCAGGGAGCGGTAGATATTGGGGCCTTCTACATCTGAATCACCACGGCTCCCTTTGGAGTAAACAGAAGAGAGATCTGAGGTACTGCGTGAACACATCGAGTCCTCTGAAGAGATAACGGAGGCTGTTTCAGAGTCGTCTCCGCGAGTAGGTTTAAGGCCATGTCGAAACTGACTTGTGGGCCTCAGCTGCCGTCTCAGAGAGCTTATATCCATCCTTTCAGGACTCTGAGGCTCTGATTTAGTCAAAAGTGGTTTAGGTCTGACAGAAGGCTTAGGCCTTGTAGAGGGGCTTTGGCCTATTCTTTGTTCCACATCCCGGCTGAAAGCAGAGGCTTTTTTGGGGCCTCTGCTCAATTCATCTGATGAAGAGTGAGGGCTGCTGTCCTGTGACCTAAGGCTAATATCGATGTGTCTGCCCAGGGTCTGGCTTCTCCGGTTCATTTCTGGTGTCATGGTCTTCATGGGTCTGCCAGCTAAAGGTGAGGACCCAGAGGGTTTGCGTGGAACTGTGGAGGAATGGTAGCTCCTTGGGGAATTCGGCTCACTGGAGCCTTTGGCTGAGGTTCCTTCAATGCCACTGCTTTGCCTGAAGCCATCATTTTCATAAATACACTCCTCTTTTGCGACCTCCTCCACAGATCTGAAGGAAGATCTTCGGTGAGTGAACACAGGGGATGACTTGCAGACAGGAGGAGAGGCCTTGCAGGAAGGAGGAGAGCTGCGATACTTGTCACCGACTACACTGCTGATCTTCACATCCAGAGTGCGCTCATCCTTTAGGGAATCTGTGTCCGATTCACCTTCGCATCCAATAGCAGGCACGTCATATTCAGGTTCCTCATACACAGGCCTGCTCGGAGGCTCTAAGACTTTGGAGGCAGTGTTAGCAGAAGGGGGAGTCTCCTCAGAATCTTGTTTTTTGACAGGCGGAGCTGGGGGTGGAACTTTAGGTCGGGTCAAGGTGCTGGTCCGACGGCTGAGGTTGGGCTTTTTGCGCTTGTCAATGTAAGAGCAGGGGGCCCAGCCCTCCCTCTCTCCAATTTGCACATACCACCAGCCTCCAGGGTTCTTCTCTATCACCTACACACCAGGACATGGGAGAAGAAAACTGTTGAGACAGGTTTTTTTTTTATTCAGTATTTGGCAAATTTTCTAATCAGATGATCAAAGATCTCTACTAAAAGATATGCAAATAGTCTTTCTGCATAGACAATAATAGCACACTGCCTAGAACTGTCAGCTCAAAATAACTTGAAATTGAGTAAACCCAAAGGAAAGTCATCTTCTCTCTACCTGGAAGTTGCACATTCCGTCTACATCATCATGTTCAAACACAAATCTCAAGGTTGTATCTTGATTGCCTCAGCTTTCCTGTCTGTCTGGGCAGCATTCAGTTGACATACATATTCAGTGAGTCATGACTGTCTTATCTTAGTGACAGCAATGTTGATCTGGCCTCTTACATCAGCCTTTTGTCCTCCACGGAAACTGATGCCATCAGAGATGGAGGACTGGAAATCTGCAATAGTGTAGTACTCAGCTTCCACAGCAGGGGGCTCTGGTGGCTTGGGTAACTGGAATCCCTGTACAGCAAGAGGGGAAGAGATGTGAGCAGCTGACATCATACCAAGGCATCATTACATCATATATTGTATCTGACTACAAATTAAAATTAGTACATTTTATGATTAAGGACATAAAAAGGAGACATCTTCAGTTATTAACAAAATGGTTTATAGCTGCTCTGGTTGATGAAGGTGATCAGAGATATGTAGAGAATTATACTTGTGCTGTCAACTGTTCTTTAATAGTTTCTGTGTCAACTCTAGCATTAACCTGGAAGCTAATACGTAATTTTTCTTTTCATTTTTTATCCTTATTCAGTGTATTTACACTGCTTTAAAACTCTTTCACAGTTAGAACGAGTGTTGTTAGATGTGCTAAAACATTTTCTGATACCTGCGTAATGCTTACACATTTCTGTTGAAAAGCCAATTATATCGAATTGAGCCCTTTTGGGTATTGTTTGGAAAATGGAGCTTGCTAATTTTCTTACCAGGTTAGTATCTCTTCTTGGGGGAGGTTTTTGTCTCAGATTTGGAGATCCTGAAAAAAGGAG